>PVJL010000132.1:495080-579239 GCA_004026885.1 Lyroderma lyra
AAGGAACTGAATGGAACAATCAGACCTGAGAGCCCTATTTCCTCACCTTGCTAACGGGTTTCTGTGGCTTTCACTGTCTGGGAACTTACTATCAGCACATGGTCCGGCAGTTGGGACCCTCGTTGTTGATGAAGAGAAGTTTCTCTTGGTTTTTGATGGCATCAGGGTTGAAACAGCTTAGTAAAAGGGAGTGTCCTCATGTTATCTCTTCATCTGACATCTTATCACCGACCTCAGGCCTCTCCATATTGTCGCTTCTTTGTGTCGGGAGAGAAGCAATTAAAACATGACCTGCTAAAGTGCATCTTGGATGCTTGTTTCCTATTTTCTAAAAGCAGGCTGGTTATTTTGCCCTTGAGCCTTGAGAGATGCTGCTGATTGGCTGTTTGTTATTTTTTAATAATATATGGCATGTATCCAAGTAAGCATTCCGATGACCTCGACAATAAAATGTGATTCTTGGCTGCAAGGTCTACTGGGGGATGGCAGACTGCCAGCCACTCATACATCATTTACAGGTGGCTGTTTCTGACAGGCCAGTGTTAGTTATTGTAAATGAGTGACAGTCCCTATAACTCACCTGTAAGCCTTACTCGGCTGGCCCGGGGCTTCCGAGGTCCCCTGGCCCCTTCCCCACACGTGCTCCTCCCTCTCGAAGATCTGCACGCACAGACCCTCCCGCGGATGCTGCTGCCTGGCCGAGCTCATCAGTACATGGAGGTACCTTGTGTGTGATTGACGATAATTAGATTTCAACTGCCTCCTGATGCAGAAATACACACCATTACAGCATGGCCAATTCTGCTCCAGCAGTCTTGCCTCTGAAAGGGTATTGATTCACTCTTTTCACATTTTTAAAAGGTCATGGCAATAATTCCATCTGAACTGTGCTAAGTGAAAATAGTTTGTAGAAATAATATGGTTGCTTCTCAGCTCCGTTGTAATTGAAAACCACGATGGCTTGTTTTTTTAGTATATTTTAATTACATGTGTCTCTTTGCCCTGTCATGCCCTGATGGAGTGTTTGCAAAGTTACAAAGCCGGCAGGCCTCCATGCTAATGTCGCCTGACTTTCTGGCAAAGAGGACTATTTTTGTTTTCCTACAGCGTAGGGCAAGGCCTAACCAAACGCTCTGGTCACTCTGCCTTGTTAATTGAAGAATTAAAAAGAGAAGACTGGAACCTTCTACCCAGCACCGTCATCTGCCTCATGTTTTAATGAGATTAGAATATACTAGCTTTGGTGAACAGGACGCTAAATTTGCTTACTTTCTGCAAATGTTTATTGTAGCTCAACAGCCCTTCCTGGGTTGACTGAAAAATATTATTCTCAGTAGCCAGCAGACCATAATAAAACGAGTTCATTATGAGAGTGTAGCCGCCCTAGCGGGTGACAGAACCTGGGAATGATGAAGCGCAAAGTGCCCGACGATGCAGGCTGCAGTCTGAGACTTTTTCCTACCTCTTCAGCTTCTCCGAGCTGGAAGAGTTCTAAAGTGCTTGGATTGCAGGTTTGTGAATGCGGGTGATCAGGTGTTACGCTCTGAGCCGCTCTCCTAGTTAGAGGCGGGAAAGAGTCTCAGCTGTTTCTAGTTTCAAAAATGAGCCCGTCATTGTACTTGCCAACTCAGGGGCATATTGTCCTCCGGAGCGCGGGGACTCAGCCCGTAATTACCACTAATGCTAATGGCATTCGTGTCTGCACAGCCCCACACATCAAGACGAGAATATATTTTCATGTCCTCACGCTGTGAAAGTCCATTTAATATCATTCATTTTACAACTTCCCCCCCTTTTTTTTTAAAGATGATGTCTGTATTCTGTCAGGGCATACATGTGCCTGGTTAAAAGTAAGTGTGGGAAATATTGGGGAGAGATGTGAGAGCTAAACTTGGTCGTGGCGGTGAAATATTGCCGAACGCAAAATCCATTCATACTCTTTAAACACAACGCGCTCTTCGGCTTTGAAACCGCTGGCACACTCTTCATAGGGTTATAAATTTGTCAGCCTAATGGGACACTTTGTAGATATTTTCCTTTTTAAGTGCTTTAACGGGAGTAGGTATTCCATTGATCCAAAAATTCAGCTCAGCGTTTCATTTCTTAGACAGGAATCATGCATTTAATGTCTTATCAGAAATTAAGTGCTGGAGGGTGCCCTTCATCTCTTCAAGGAGAGGAAATGCACTCCCCATGGCGCTCGGCTCTCTCCCGGCTTCTAGAAACATCTGGAGAGCTGGGGGCAGGAAGCAGCCGCCATCAGCCAGTCAGGCACTGCGGTAGCTCCAGCTCTTCATTGATTATGGGATCGTCTTTATGCATCAGGCCCAAGGCCTATTGAAAGACGTCTTCACAGCCATGCTGGCCGAGCACATTCGCATCCAGGTCTTGATTTAGCTCTCCTGGGACTTTGACCATTAAAGGAAAAGAATGGATCTGTCTCACCTGTTCGATTTCTGGAGCCCTTATCTTTGAGCCCAAGCCCAAGCCCAAGGGTTTTGTGTTTAAAGCACAGAAATAAGAAGGGGACAGGTGTACAGAGAAGTCCTTCCTGAGAGGGCCCTCCGGGTCCCCTCCACGGGTACACAGCCTCTTCCGACGGAAAGCTAAGAGCTTCACAACACTGCGGGGAAAGCGGGGCGGCCCGTGCCCAGCTGGGGGACCGCAGGCCAGCCCCCGGCCTCTCTGAGCCTGTTTCCTCATTCACACGATGGAGCAGGGTGAACACTGAGAGTTTTGACCACCGGGAGGTTTTATAACTAGTGCCACGTTGTGTTAGGCTCTCAGACACAGCAGGATGAGGGCGGATTACAATAACCAGAGGAAGCACTGGGACTGCGCGGTGAGGAGAGGGGCTCCATAGCCTGGGGTGCCGTGACACGATCCGTGGGCCGTGCAGATAGGATGCCGATCCAGGGCCCAATTCCCGAGTCCACCCCGGTCCAGACGTGCAATTGCTTTGCCTTCAACTTGGTGACTGGACCATGAACAGCCTGCCTCCTGGAGCTGCTGTCTGTGGCACTGACATGAAATCCCAAGGGGCAGAAGGCAGTGGGCACGTGCAGAGGACACTGTCCCCAGCTCTGCCATCCTTCTTGGCATGCCCCAAACTGGCAGGCAGGTGCTGCTTTGCCTCACCAGTCACCAACATCCTCTGGGCTTTTTGCTCTTATGGTCGCTGCTTCCCCAAGCATACGGATCCCAGAATTCTTTGCAGCCCCACAGACACTGGCTTCCAATTCCCTCGATTCTGGTAACAGTCTGTCTTCTCCCAGGGCTCTGGAGTCGTGCATCCGTGGCCCCTTCCGCTCCACAAGCCCTGGGGTGTTGCATCACGTGGGCCCACCTTACTCTCAGGTTTAGGACAGGGCCCCTTTGGCAGTAATTCAGCACTGACTGGGCCCCTACGCTGTGCCCACCTGGGGCGAGGGCCCGGGGATAGAGGTGGATGAAACGTCTACGGCGTCTAGGGCTTCAATTGTAGCGTTTAACCATTTCAAAGGACTTTCACATACATTTCCTCCCGTGCCTCGCACCACAGTGCGGGCGCGGACGCTCAGCAGGCGGAATTATTACTTCCAGCTCCGAGAAAAATGGAGGCGGCGGTCTAGACCACTGGTTCAAGGTCCCACGGGTTAGAAGTGTGGGGTGTTCCCTCAAACACGGGTCCTCCGACGCCAGCCCTCTCTCTCCCCCTCTCCTTCTCTCTCTCCCCCTCTCCTTCTCTCTCCTTCTCTCACCTCTCCACCATGTGCCTCCTCAGAACCACACATCACGACAACAGTGTTCCTGCTAAACCCTTCTCAGTGTGTCCCTGTTTCCGAGATGCATCTGAGTGACAGAAGGAACTGAGGGCCAGTGCTTTGGGGAGGCTGGCAAGGGGTTCCACCCACGTCTGTGCCTCGCGTGCTGGCCTCGTCCCTCCTCCAGGTGTGGAGGCAGAGGCAGCGCTTCTGCTCCCGAAGGCGCTGGTCTCGCTGTTGTGTACGTCTCTGAACTTACACCACGGAAAATGTCAAGGTCAGAACAGGATTGAAGGACCTCTTCCTCGCCTTTAAGTCGCTGTGCTTATATGATATTGTTTTCCACTGAAGAAGGTTCTCTTAAAAATGAGGTTGAGGTCCCTAAAGAAATTGCTTCAATCAGCAGCAGGGCTTAATGACTGTTAATGGGAAGTGGAGATAGGATAGTAAGTGTTACTTTGATTAATAAGAGAACTGCAGAGAATTTAAATTGTGCCACTGATGGATTATTTTCTTCAAGCTTGATAAGCACTTCTCATTTGTTCTTAAATTTGGTCAATACTGTTAAAGGCAGCAAAATGAAGTATAATTAATTCCATTACTGCTGCTCAGACCAAGTGTTACTAAGAAACAGATTATGACGCAGACGACAGGAGAAGTCACAGTGTTGACAGTGTGATGCTTTGAATACCTGTCACTGCTTGTTAACCTACAAGAATGAAGAAAATATTTCTGTTTCCTGATTTCGAGATACCTACAACTGTGTCGTGCATCTGTGTGTGTCACACCGACTTAGTAATAATACAGGAATATCGATAAGGTGATCAACTGACACAAAAATTGTTCTGCTTTGGAAGGATAGAGAGTAAATAAAAGATTGAGATAACACATCCGTTAAAACATGAAGAGCTGGGTGCTTGTTGGAATTAATCATTAAGAAAATGGGGTATTGATTTCATGTTGAAAGAAAGCTCTACATATTTCTTCTTTTGTGGTGATTCTGCCCTATATTATGAACCATGCTTTTCTTCACCTTTGCTATTAATTTTATCCAGAACTATTGATAAGTAGATGGTATTTAGAGAAAAGATATCTCATTCTAGCAGACAGTTTTATTTACTGTGAGTACTAAAACCGAGGATGGCACAAAACTAAGACCTAAGTCTTCCCTTGTTTCCTGTAAACAACAGGCTGTACCAGTGCTTTCTGAATAGCTTTTTTTTTTTTAACCCACTTAAAATCTATCCCTATATATTTATTTAGGGACACAAATACTTTATAAGTCATGCTGCAAGTCATGCCTGCATGTGGATTGAACCATACAAAGTCTTACCTAAGGGTTTTCAGCTTCTTAACTCAGTGATTTTTCTGAGCCTTGCAGGCCACTCTCCAGGGCATCTCTGCTTAATTCAAGGAGATCTCTTGAGCCTTCAAATGAAAATAAATTAATTGCACTTCATACTTTTTTAAAGAAAATGTGCCATGTGTCGGTCCTGTTTCAGAGAATCCACCAAAGAATAATAGTAGGTGCTCACAACTTCACAAAGACTGAGACTCAGACCCCCACTCAACACACACCCTTCCATTCGTGAGTTCTGTTTCCAAAGCTCATGTTTCTTCCAAAGTGTGTTAAGTCACTGGGTGAGAGATCTTGGAGAAATAGAAAACCCAAGTGTGGTGGGCTGACAGTGCCATTACAAAGTTCTCTGAAGTTCCAATTCTGCTATTCAAAATGTAAACCCGATCTCTTATGAGCTGAGGACTGATTCCCTGGCCCAGATGTCCCAGAAACATAATTTGTGACGATGGGGAATTACAGGAAGTACATGTCAGACTAGAATGTGGAAGTCAAGCATTCTAGAAGCCGTTGGCTGCAGAGCTTATCTTTGGAGACAGAGGGCAGTGCAGGAGGAAGGGCCAGAGCCAGCAGGCTCAAGGAGCCTGGGTTCTGAAGCTGCTTCTGCCTCTGCAGAATGCCAGACAACCTTGGACAAGCCTCTTAACCCCTCTGGGACCAAGTTCTCTCCTCTGCAAGGTGAAGGTTGGCCCAACTGATCTCTCACATTCCGCCATCCTTGAACACGCTGGTCTTTGAGGAAGGCTCATCCGTAGGATGTTTAAAGGAGCTTTTCTAAGCTGTGGGCTCGAAATGTGGTCTGTTACAGGTACTAGAAATACCCACCATGCTTCAAGGTCACAATCTCCTAGCGTGGGTGATTCACTCTGCAAATGGAAAGTGGCTCCCACCACATAGCAGGCCATGTATGTGCTCTGTGCTGGGGAGAGAATGAGGACTCAGTCTGGCTGATCTCTGCCCTTCAAGGAGCTCCCACTCCGGTGGGGAGGCGGGCAATAAGCAAGCAAGTACACAACCGGCAAGGAAGGCGGCCTTCCCCGAGTGCACTGAAGAGACGTGAGCTAGCTAAATGTTTGCGTGATAAAACGGGGTCAGAGAAGGCTCTTCCCCCTTCTGACTGACCCTGGAGGCAGGGGAAATACGGAAGAAATAATTCAGCCTGTTTGCCTGACGGATTAAGGCAAAGGAAGCCCGGCGCTCACCGCCTGGTCAGAGGTTTTCTTTTCTATCACACATCCTGGCAAAGTGCGCATATTAATTCAAGAAAAACCAAGTAGATGATTTCCGTCGCTTTTTATCCAGTCATTCTTACCTACAACACCTGGAACAATTCTGGCTTTGATTTTTTTTTTCTAGATTGCTGCAGACAATTCAAGTTTAAAAACTTGGAGTCGGGTCATTTCCATGCGTACTGCACCTCCGCGTTTGCCCGTAGAGTCTGGTACAACTTCTGCCTTTCGCGTTGCAGTATCATGCTCAGAGGTGTGAAACGCCATTTCGAATAATGCCTCTCCTTCGTTCACGTAGATAAACATTGAGGGCAGGCCGCAGTAAAACACGCCATTAAATTCTCCAGCGCGAGCGAGCCGCACGCACTGCTGGAAGCTACAGAAATCGCACGAGGCTCCAAGAGCATCGGGGCCGTGGGGCGAGACGGCGCTGGCACGGCCCGCTTCCCCGTTCCCCACCCGGCCACGAGGGGGCGTGGGTGAGGCGGGGGCACCCGCGGGAGAGACGCGGGGCGGGGCTGGAATCGCTCCGCCGGCCTGTCCCACCCACCCACCGGTCCTCCGCTGCGCCCCAGCGAATTCCGGGCCGAGCCAGACACCTTGCAAAAACGGCAGTCGTCGGCAAGTGGGGGCTCTGGTGCTCGGCAGAGAGCGACCCCTTCAATCCAAACCCCAGAAAAATGCGCTGAGGACGTGGGGGGATAACGAGCCTCCGCTCTCCGCTGCTTCCTTTTTGGTGATTTGACTTCCTTGTCTTTGGGGCGATGAGGACCTGGGCTCGCGGCCCCTACAGGCCTGGAGGGGCTGGCTCCCAAGCCAGACCGCAAGCACGAAAAATCAAAGCCACCGGCCCCTCCTTTTACGGCCCCATCCTCAAGGATCCCAGGCCCGTGTCGATTTTGAAGGCTCCTCGTGTGGGGTACACCTTTCCTCCAGGTGTTCTCGGTGGGCTCTGGGTCGTCGGAGGCACCGCTCGGATAATGCGGCCCGGCCCCGTGTGAGGACCCGGCTCTGCAGTGAGGGAGGGCACCCTTGGTTACAGTTACGTGGCTACTTGGCCATAATCTCTTTTTTGAGGTTTATGAAATCATATAAAATTTCAATTTACACTGTAATATTCTATCAAAGACGGAGCACACAGAAGTAATAAGTCTGACGACATTCCTTTATGAGTCGTCGCGCTGATTGTGTTAACACTGCCACATCCAGCAAGATTATTTATGTCGGGACAGTAATTTTCTATCGCCAATTTAATTTTGTAAAAGTTAATTACAAATTAGAGTAAAATGAATGCAGTCATGGAAGGCAATGAAATGCTGAGATAGGATGTTACTGGGGGGAAACGTTCGCCCAGGCTCTTCCTGGTGAGATCTTTGCAGGAAGCCCAGGGGCTGCCAAGGCCTTTGGCACCGCAGTCACCTACTGCGGGAAGAAGAGAAGCTCTTGGTTTTATCTGCTAGGAAATGACTTGTCCTTGCAGGGGTCATTCTAGGGCAACTGGGGCCCAGACGGGTTACAAAACTTGCCACCGTGCCCCAGCAAGGTTGGGACAGAAGGAGAAGGAGAACTCAGGTTTCCCGACACCAGGTCAATGGACTTTGATGGCACTTCACTGTGGATTGCATTTGTTTCCGCCTTGCAAAGCAGGGTGGGGGTGGGGTGGGGGAGGGGTGGCAGAGAGGAAGGCCACCACAAGCCAATCGGTGCCTCCAGAGGCAGAAAACTGAAATGCAAGTGTCCCCTCAGATGGCGACCTTTCCAGTCACCTCTCCATCTCCTATGGAACTCTTTCCGTCTTGCTGTCGATGACAACGAAGTTTCTTCGATAGACTTCCTATCAAATAAACCCAACAGAGCCAGTTACAAACCCACGGGGGTCCCCATGGGGGTCCCCCCAGACAACCTTGAGCTCCAAGAGCAAAAGGAAACCAAAGCAGAAGAGGAAAAAAGCCCCAGTCCCTCCTTTACTTTCCCTGTTCCCAAACGTGCTGTTCCCCGGCCCCAGGGCACCGGGGCAGGTGCCCTGGGCCTCTCGCTGAGAAAGCAGATGACCTGAAGGACACCGGCCTATTTTCCTGCACGTTCCCGCCCCTCCTTCCTGTCATGGGGTTGCTGCCCCTCCCTACCCTCCCCATCACACTTGAACCCTTTGGGGTCCCTTTGAAATACCAGGCGAAAGTCCTTTATATTTAGTTTTTAATAGAGCAAAAGTGACTCTAAATTTGTTAATATCCTTTAGGTTACATAGGACAAATTACAGATAAGTGAATCCGTAATGAAATTTGTAATGAGAATTTCTCAAGTATGAAATGTTGGCGCAAGGAAAGTTAATTGCGGGATTTTACAGCCATTATAGTTTATATCATAAATGCAAAGATGACTGGGGCCATTTAATTACAGTAGGAACACACTAAATTTTTATGGAGTGCCATTTTGTTAAAGAGGTACTCGGAGCATTAAGAACAAATACTATCCTAACAGTGGGTCCAGGTAGCTTGTGCAACATGAAATAAATACGCGATTGCTCCAGAATTGCTCCTCAGACACTGTAATTGACACGGTGACTAATGAGATGGGCTCATTCTCACAGCTTCACACACTCAATTTACAGTGTCTGAAAGTTATTTTTTCTGCCTTCCACAGACCTGGAAGGAACCAGAAAAATCCCTCTTGGAAAACACCGTCTCTGCCACTTCTCTAATTAACCTTCAAAAATGCATTTTGAAATATAGAAGTTGGTGCCTGGCATAGAAATTGGATTGTCTCAGGGAAAGAAAAAAAAAAAAAGGGACCCAAGTGCTAATTTGTTCCTTATTAAATATCTGACATGTCAAAATTACAGACAGTGTATGTTTTTGTGCCTCTCAACAGGGGCACAGCTTTTCCTTTGGGCTAGGGAAGAGTGGGTGGTTCTGGGTAGCAGTTTCCCAGGTGCTGTCCTCACGGACCCCATTCCGGCCCAGTCTTCCCCCGCGCCCCTTAATCTAGCCAGGTTCCTGTGTCAGATCCCCTGGCCTTTACTGGAAGGAGGTGGTCTAATGCGACACGTAGAATCCTGGAGTGTCCCCATCCTCATGGGTATGGGGGATGCAGCCCCTCCTTACCTTCTCATCACAGGCCTCAGGAGCTTCCAGAACAGAAAAGAAAGATTTTGTAATGAAAAGAGCTAGATTCCCTCTACACCCCAGAAAATATTTCAGATTGCTTTGAAAACCTAGGGTGGCAGCACCCTGATTGTTTTGGAAACCTAGGGCATTTGTATCTCCTTCTATTATCCATTGAAGCCTCAAGAAGGAGATTCTTCTAGGCAATATATCTTTTTCCTACCCAAAACAAATGAAAGACATATGTGGTCTCCTGTGTTCAATCAATGGAGCCGAAACTCAAGGACTGTTGGCTTAGGGTTTGGGTTAGAGTGAGGGTTGCAGGTCGTGTGTCACTTAACTTCCTTTAGTCCACTCCCTGTGTGGGGTCCCTTATTCAGTACTTCTTGGTGATCTTGTTAAAATGCAGAGTCTGATTCAGTGGGTCTGAGGTAGGGCCTGGATTCTGCATTTCTAAGCAGCTCCCAGGTCCTGCTGGTGCTGTTTGCTGTGCATGGACCACACTCCAAGTGTCAAGAGCTTGCGTGGTACCTGTGACTCAAGTTTTAAGAACCTACTTGTCCCTGGGGAAAAAAATCCAAGAAAAATCTGACATATTTCCAGGCTTTGCATTCTCTGTTTACTAAACTGTCTAATTTCTGATCTAATTATAAGGCAACAACATAAAATCATTAAAGTATGTTTACCCATGCATAGGACTCATTATAAAACAAAAGCTTTGCATTTACTGAAGAGCAGAGCCTACACCTTCATAGATACACCTGCTGTGCAAGGAAGATTAGAGGAAAGTATTTGCTGAGCTTCTCCGATGTGTGCCAGACTAGATTAAAGTTAAAAATCACCTTAGCCTCAGTAGGTTTTGATTTTACCTCCATCTAAGGAGGATTCATTTAATCTGGACTTCTTCATGCTAGTGATCAGAGTGTCCCACGGTACTGACTGCACAAACCCCTAGGACCGATCGCCGGTTTCCTGAATTGAGCGCTTATTCATGCATATAGAATAAATTCATTGATACACTGTTACTCCTTAATGTCTCTAAACATGTTGTTATAAAATGTGTATGCTTCTAGGTCTGAGGAAGGCAGGAATTAGCTTTTCACACCAGCTTCAGAGAAAGTACAGCTTGTAAAAATATTTTCCATGGTCAGTGTCAATGCAGAGGATCAGCACACCAGTGCTACTACACACTTAGCAATTACAACAGTGAATTAACCCAAATGTTCCTGAGAAAAGGAGGTGTCTTATGAAGTTAGCAGCAAGCTCTTGCTCAATAAGACATGTGTGGGACCAGGGGCAGGCTGTGTCCTACAAAGGGAGGTTTGGCTTGACCCTGCTCTAGAGATCACTTGTGGATTCTTGGGAAGTTCCGTTGATGTCACCCAAGAACCTCACACGGGCCTGACATTGGGGTGTTTTCTTTCCTTCACCCATTCCCTGTGATTGCATGTGATGACCTAGCCCCAGGGCACATCTCATTCTGCAGGTCCAGAGCTTTATTTCCACATTGTGTGGCAGACCTCCCCCACCTTCCATTCTCACTGGCCCCCAGCTCAACTCTCTCCCCTGAGGCATCAGCCTCCCACGTGCCCCTGGAGCCATAGCATCACACTCCCATCTGTGCCACTGTCACAAGACACTGCCTAAAGCATGGCTCAGAGCAGGTCACAGCTGCCTCCTCCAGTCACTGCCACAGGCCACCAAATTCCCTGCAGATTTCTCCATGCAGCCTCAGCCCTGCCTTCCCGCTGGCCCTCTTATGTCCCCACCGGCACTCGGTGCTTGGGGTGCACCAAGGGTCCCACGGTGGCCCCCAGACCCCGATGCAGACCCTGCTTGCAGCCCTCCCTCAGTCTGGGTTCTCAGCCCACCCCGCCGCCCACTCTGTGCCCACCGCAGTCTCACTTCTTTTCGGTGTTCCAGGTGGTGGCTGCTTTGTCAGCCTGGGTCCCTGCGTGACCACGCTGAGCAGACACACCGCCTGACCAGCAATGCTCACGCAGCAGGAGAGAGAAACTGCGGAAATGTTAAGTCGCTAAGGTTTTGAGGTCGTTGCCACAGCAAAACCTAGTCCCAGGGGCTATAAGGTCCATGCAGTGAGGGGTTTTGCCTTGTGACTAAAAACGTCTGTGACATCTAACACAGGCCTGGAGGACCTTAGAAGTTACTCGTGGGAAGCAATTTAACCAACCTGCATCGAGTGTCCAATGCTAAGGCCATCAAGGAGCAGGCAGGCGGTGTGGCCCCGTGGTCAGGAGCAGGCACTCTGGAGTCAGGCCACCCCCTCTCAGTGTCATGATTTGGGCAAGTGAGCCCTGTACCCCAAGCTTCTGTGTCCCTATCCGTGAAGGTGATGATAACACAACCTCCACGAGAGGGAGGGCTTCCGGGTTCCGGTGTGGACCCCGTGAGATAATGCGTGCACGCCCAGTAAACAGCCACAAAATGTCAGCTGTTATTGTTCGGTGCTATTGTTGTTATTAATGCATCCGTGTCCCAGGACTACAGTGGTATTTACTGCGACTTCGCTAGAGGGCTGGACGGGAAGAACTATCTGGAAATCAGGTAACGTTAGGGGGAGCCTTAGTGGTCGGGGACGAGATGACCCGGTGCTGAGGGCTGAGGCCTGCTGGGGGGCCCTCGCTGCCACCACCTGGGCACCGAGCCCCTCACAGCCAGTGGGCAGAGGAACCTACGAGGCCGGCAGCGGCCGCCTGAGCACCCCAAGTGGGTGGGAGGAGGTGGGTCGCTTTACCCACATCTGCTCTCGGGGCCCTGACTTTAAACTCCAAGAACCGGGTGTGTGTGTGTTGCCACCAAAGACTGAGCTTAAGCTAATGTCACCGGTGGGGAAGAATAATATAAGCAAATGTGTTAATTAAAGCGAATTAGTGTTCTATTTTTGTCTCCGATCATTTCTTAAAACCGAAGAAGGAGCCATTATATAGTCCACTGTGTCTTCAAGGAGAGGGACTGTATAATATTTGCATGTCTACATATGGGCTACATTTTCTTTCTTTTTGTTTTAAAATTCTTTCTTTCTTTTCAGTTACAGCTGACATTCAACACCATTTTGTATTAGTTTCAGGTGTGCAGGTAGTGGCTAGCCCGTTGTACGATTGAGGCAGTGACCCCCTCCAATAGGTCTAGTACTCGCCTGGGACCATACACGGTTGTTGCAACATTATTGACGACAAAACCTATCTTGTAACCACCAATTCTTAATCCCTTCCCCTTTTCACCCAGCTCCCTAGCCCCCTCCCCTGTGGCACCATCAGTTTGTTCTCTGTATCTCTGAGTCTGTTTTATTTGTTCATTTATTTTGTTCTTTAGATTCCGCACATAAGTGAGATCATATGGTATTCATCTTTCACAGTCTGACTTATTTCTGACTTAGCACAATACCCTCTAGATCCATCCATGTTGTCGCAAATGATAAGATTTCCTTCTTTTTATGGCAGAGTAATATTCCATTGTATGTATGTACCACATCTTGATCCAATCGTCTGTTGATAGGTATTTGGTTGCCTCCATATCTCGGCTATTGCAAATAATGCTGCAATGAACATTGGGGTGCATATCTTTTCAAATTAGTGTTTTGGATTCCTTCAGGTAAATTCCCAGAAATGGAATTGCAGGGTGATAAGGTAATTCTATTTTTAAGTTTTTGAGGACCCTCCATGCTGCTTTCCATAGTGGCTGCTCCCATTTGCAGTCCCGATAGTGCACCAGGGCCCCTTTTCCCCACGTCCTCCCCATTACTTCTTGTGTGTTGAGTAATTGACGGTGACCATCTGACAGGTGTGAGGTGGATCTCATTGTGGTTTTAATTTGCATTTGTCTGAGATTCGTGATGTTGAACATCTTTTCATATGTCAATTGGCCATATGTATATTCTCTTTGGAGAAATGTCTATTCGGGTACATGGCCCATTTTTTAATTGGGCTGTTTATTTATTTATTTTGGTGTTATATGGATTTTTTATAAATTTTGGATATTAACCCCTTTGGTGCGTATCTTCTCCCATTCAGTAAGCTGTCTTTTCTGGGCTATATTTTCTATGTCACGTGTTTTTTTAGGCTCCTAGACACAAGACTTTTATGTGGTTACCTGGAATCATGCCTAAGTCTTACTTACACCAACATGTTTGTCCTTCTTAATAAAAGAATAAACAGAAGTCAACTTTTTTCCTTTGCACTTATTCACTTGTATTTACTGAGTGGCCAGAGTCCCTGCTCCCAAGAATCTTACATTCTAGAAAGAGGTTCAGGCAAATGGCTAATTTAGAAACTCAGGGGCATTCTGGCAGACAAGGATAGGTTTCTAGAGGATGTCACAGGGCTCTGTGCTTGGCCCCAGGTGAGTATTTTTATCATTGACTTGGTTGAAAACAAAGAGGAAACGCTTGTCAAGTTCATAGCATACGCCAGTGTCAAAACAGCCACTTTGTAGGTGACACAATCAGGATTCAAAATTCCTCAATGGGCCAAAGCATGGCTGAAACCACAATGAGGAAATGAGTGAAAACAAATGGGAAGTCTCGCATGTAGGCACCCAGAATCCAGGACACAGATGCGATCGCGGTGGTTCGTGTGAAGAAGACTTCCAGGTTTTAGCTGGTGGAGTGTGCCAACCACGTGGGCATCTGCTGCCCATTTGAAAGGCAGTATTGGGCCACAAAGACCCTGTCATTGAGTTCAAATGGGTGTCTCAGGTGAGCAGTAAAACCGAGGGGATTAAGATGATGATGTGTCAGTTAACTATCTTAAATGAGGAATATGTGAACAGAAACAAAATGACCCAAAAGTACTGCTGACATGTTCAAAAATACTAAGAAGTTAGAAATGGAGAACGCAGATTCTCTCTGTTAGCAGCAGCAATGTCCACTTAGCATGACATGTCTCATAACTAGCGCCATCCAGTGGTGGCAGGGGGACCGTCACAGGAAGAGCCTGTGGTGGAAACATTCGCGGGAGGTGGCCTTAGCATCCATCCCTGCGTAAGGAGGCAGGCTTTAACGTGGGCCCTGCCCTAGACAGCTCTGCCCGGTCCTACGCCACAATTGTGAACAGGATGGACTTACTCTGTCACAGGATTTTCTGTTCTCTTATGAGAATACACGTTTAATTTTAAAATGGAAAGCAGTGGAAAATTAGGATTTGCTTTACGTACATTTGCCCTAATATAAATTTAAATATGTAATACGGGTATACAAAACATATTCAAAGCACACACACAAAAGTCCATCAGTATACAAAAGCGTGCAGCTCGCTTGCCCAGTTTGCAAACCAGACCTTGCCATGTGGTGTGTAACTATCGGGTCATGAGCTGCCGTGCTAGGAAACTGGGCCGGCCGGTGACCTGTTTCACGCGGTCCTCTCCAAGCCCGCCGGACAACAAATGAGACGAAAATTCCAACACGAAGGAAGTTCATGTGGCTCTTTCTGCCCCGTATAATAGATGTTCTGTCGAGTAGTGTGTTTCGTGCTGTGACAATTCATTCCTGCTCTTGTGACAGGACCGCCGGCTGATTTCACTATGCTCAATTAGGAGAAAATGCATATTTTAATCTGCCCCGCGGTGAGGTAACACTTTGCTCAGTGGCCTTGGCAAACCGGCCATTTAACCATTTAGATGGGCGGAGGCTCTCTCTGCAGCCTGTCATTCGGCTGCCAGCAGCTTCTCCAGCCTCGTTTTGTTGCCAACATTTCCCGGGTTCCGGAGTATAAACAATTAAAGGCCACTCCATCATTTTTTGCGCCACTGTGCTGTGGCCCAGCCCCTTCGGCGGTGGCCACATCCTGGCTGCTAGCGATCAGCCTGGTGTCGTGTGCACGCACTTGACAATGTCTTTCCCTTTCTCCTCTCCTGGCCTGGGAGGTAGAGAGCCCAGCCCAGAAGCCTCCACGTGCACATGACCTTGCTGCCCCAGGTCTGCTATTTCTGCCCCCAGGCCAAGGACAGAATTTGGGGACTGCCTTGGTTGGACCCGAACAAGCCGTGCCAGCCAGCCCAGCCAGCTCAGCCCTGGAATGCCGGCGGTGGGTGACGACTCCTTAAACTGACTGGCCACACTCACTGCCATCTCGTCACCAGGGCCCCCATCATCCCTATAGAGAGCAAAATTACCCTTAAAAAATTTTTTTTCTTTTTGGTTTTCCAAATAGTGAGATGGTCCTATTGAGGTATTTTTCTTCCCTTCTTTCTGTTCCATCTTCTTTCTTCATCTGGCCTCTTAGGTTCCTTAGATTTTCAAGTGCACACGCACAGCCTTGGAATGGGGGGTGGGGAGCCGAGGGTGGGGCGTGGGGTTGGTGGATCCACCACGCTGTGCGCCAAGGCTCCGAGGGGCTGGGAATCGCATCTGGGAATGCCCACGAACCGACTGAAGTGATTTAACCTCTCCGAAACCACACTTCCCTCATTTTCAAATGGGAAGAACAGTCCCGGCCTCCCAGGGCTTCTGTGAGCTTTTACTTTCTGATGTTTCCTGAGCTCTCCCTGTGCTGCCGGGCGGTGTGGCGCAGGCGTGTCATCCCATGGAATTCATGTCCCACTCTGTGATCACCCCCACTTTACGAATCCAGGACCAACCTCAGAGGGGTTAGCCACTGGCCTAGTGGAGGGCTGAGCGTGGTGGCCAGGTAGGGAGCAAGAGCTAGAAGAGCATTCGCTTTCTTCTCGTCCAAATCTGTAAAAGGTCTGGGCTGGAGATGAAAGCAGCCCTCTCCCCCCAGGCTAGAACCCCACAGAGTCAAGGCTGAGTGTCCCCGCAGCAGATAAAATGTCCCCAGAATGCCCTCAGCATCCAGCACTTGCTACCTTCCCATTTTGAAACTAGGAAGAATCCCAGTTTTTTCATTGTCTCTGTTTTGTTTGTTTGTTTTTAAACCAATTCTTCCCAGATGGTTTCCTCTAGCGCAGCGATGGACAGCCCAGGGTCGGGCTCAAGTTCCCAGCCTGCTGGGCCCAGATGCTCCGGGGTTCTGCTGAGAAGTCCCTGAGCCCTTCACGTGGACCCGCTTAAGGACCGAGTTCAGACAGTGGGGTGGGGACCAGACAGTCGTAAATTCTGGGCAAGATTATTCCATTCCGGATGTTTTTATGGAGCTTGTGACTTGCTGCCCCTTCATGACATCACTGCCATCCAGGGCTCGGGGGCGGGGGGGGCTACCGACCCCCGGACCCCGGGATTCTTGCCTGCAGAAGAGCTCACAGGCACCCAGCAGCCCTCCCCTCCTTGCCCTCCCCCTGACCCCACTTTGTCCTTGCTCAAGCAAAGCAGCATGAAAGGTTCAAGGGTCCCTAAAGGAGTCCTGGGTCCCATGGAAAAGTTGAGGAGGAGAAACCAGCATCACCCCACCTGTACCCCTCACCCCAAAATGAGTTAGGCCACCCCAAAGGGCATGCTGGATGGCGCGGCCGATGGGTTGAACTTTCCAGCTCATCATTTCCCCCTGGCTTTTCTGTCCCATCCTGGTTGCGAAATTTCTTTTCGTCGCTGCACTGCCTGTCCCGCAAGGCCTGCTGTGTCTTGGTTACAGAAACTGCCTCCCACATGTAGCACTCAGCCCGCAGAGGAGCCCTGCTGCGGAGCCGTGCGTGTGACCTGTGGCTGCGCATGCGCGCGGGGAGGGGCGGGCCCGTGGGCCCGAGCTCTGCACCGGCCTCGCGAGACCGCCCTCGGAGCCTCACCGCCCGAGGCCGTTTCTTCTGGGGAGTCCGTGGTCTTAGACAAAAGTGCTGCACACCCCGCTGGCGGGAGACCCCGCCAGGACTACCTGGGGTCACCTCACTTTTCCCGCTGCCCATTGGGTGCGTTTCTCTCCCTTTGTAACTTCGTGTGAGGACTCGCTCCACCGGAAATGAGGGGGAGGCAGGGAGGCAGGGCCCTGCGCTCGGTTTCATGCTCTGCTGTCCCCATCCTGAGATTCTGAAAAATTTTCAAACAGGGAACCCGAGAAATTATGGCGCTGGTCCTGGAGACAGCACACATTTTGGGGGCACCAACTACCATATTTTGCCATGCATAATGCACACTTTTTTGCCCAAATTTGTGAGAGAAAAATAAAGATGTGCATTATACATGGGTAGTACTAATTCCGTATCTTTAGGAATGTTTTCAATTCTTTTATTTATACTTCTGAGTTAAAAGCGTAACTCTAGAAATCAATAACAATACCCATATGCAAAATAATACCCCAGAATATGATAATCATTTTTAATACAAAAAATTTTTATACATAAAATTTCTTGTACTATAATATGTTTAAAAATAAATGCTAAAATTCCTTTACAATACAAAAACCAAGTACCCAAATATAAATAAATAAAATTTTGAACTAAAAAAATTAAAAGATTTCTTTCCCTGAAAGTGTGGGCCAAAAACATGGGTGCGCATTACATACAGGAGTGTGTTATACACGACAAAATACGGTAATTTCTTAGTGCATGGCTCCCAAACTTGGCTCTACATTCGGATCACCTGGGAGAGCCTTTGAACCTCTCAGTGGCCAGGTCAATGACATCAGAATGTCTGACGTCAGTATTTTTTAAAGACCCCCAGGTGATTCCAATGTGCAGGAACGTTGGGGAACCCCAATCCCAGGCTTTGTCACGGTAAAAGGTATTGTTACTTACCTGGTGCAGGTGAGCTAAGGGAGGTCCAGAGAGCTGAACGGTGTGCCCACGCTCACACCCCACCCTGGGGGTGTCAGGATTTGAACCCAGTCTAACCTGACTCTGAACCCCAGTTCTTTCCATTCAACCACTCAACTTAAGCCCGTTCACCTGCAGTTAGTTAAATTGGGTCATTTGTAAATTCTGCTGGTTTCTGAATAAAGAGGCCAGGTATCCAGCCCTCTCTCCACTTAGGAAATTACTACCAAGCCTTTCTTTGCTCTCGCCAAGAGAAAGGGGGCATTGTGCATGGCTGTCCACACAGTCGGGATTCTGTGCGGGACATGCGGGCAGATGTCCAGGAACATCCCACAGCGAACCAAGCTGCAGCCACCTGGAGACGGTTCCGCTGTGAGCAGGAACCATGTCTGACTGTCCCGCCCGTGGACGCCTGTCACCCTGTTGGGAAAGGACACTTCCATCCAGGGAAAGTCACTGGGCCTCGGCAAGAATGCCAGCATTTGCCCTTCACGGGGTCCAGCCTGTCACCCCCTCCCTCCCTGTCAGCACATTCAGGGCCCCTGAGATCTGCTGGACATCTAAGAACCCACTCGATCTCTGTGCAAGCACAGCCTAAATGTGCTCTTTTTTACATTTTTTGCCTTTTTCCCAAGTGAAGACTTTTTTCTAACGTATATATATGTTTACTTTGCAGTTACAGTTGACATACAATATTATATTAGTTTCAGGTGTACCACATAGTGATCAGGCATTTCTATAACTTATGAAGTGATCACCATGATAAATCTCATGCCCATCTGACACCACACTTAGTCATCACGATAGTATTGACGCTTTCCCTACGCTGTACGTTGCATCCCTGTGACTGTTTTTATAACTGACGATTTGTACTTCTTAATCCCTTTTCATCTTTTCACCCATCACCCCAACCCCCCTCCCATCTGGCGACCATCAGTTTGTTCCCTGGATCAATAAATTTGTTTCTGTTTCATTTGCTCATTCACTGTGTTTTTGATATTCCACAAAGAAGTTAAATCATAGGGTGTTTGTCTTTGAGAGATAATGAGCAATATTCCATTCTCTCTATACAGATATCACATCTTCTTTATTCATTTGTCTATCAATGGAGAGTTACTTCCATATTGTAAATAATGAGTATAGGGGTGTATGTATTTTTTCAAATCAAAATAGCAAGCAATCTGATTAAAAAATAAGCAGAGGAGATGAAAGACATTTCTCTAAAGAGAACATACACATGGTCAACAGAAACATGAAAAGATGCTCAGCATCACTAATCATCAGGAAGACGCAAATCAAACCACAACGAGACACCACCTCACAACAGTCAGAAGTCTATGATCAAAAAGTCAACAAACAGCAAGTGTTGGTGAGGATGTGGAGATCAGGCAACGCTCGTGCACTGTCGGTGGGACCCCACATTGGTGCGGCCACTATGGAAAACAGTAAGGAGATTCCTGAAAAACATTAAAAGTACAACTACCATATGACCCAGCAATCCAGTCCTGGGCATTTATTCACAGAAATCCAAAACACCAAATGAGAAATTGCGTAGAAGCCGCCAGTTTCCTCCGGGTTCACCGGCTCCGGGCCCACGTCCTACTTCTGACCCGGCCTTCCCCTCAGCCGGGGCCCAGCCAGCTCTGGGGTGACTGGGTATGGAGCGGGTGGGGCTCCCACTGTGCCCTCCTGCTGGAAATGGTGGCCCCTTCCGAACGTGCGTCCTGCCACCTGGCACCTGCCCCTGGTAGGACGCACCCAGCTTGGGAAACAGAAAATGTGCAGGGAAACCTCACCCACAAAAGCAGGCTTGCCGGAGGACCCACCGGCCCGGGAGGCAACAGCCCCCCACCCAGGCCGTGGCTTGCAAGCCGCCTGCATCCCTGTGTCCTGGGGGCACACTGGAGGCTTCTCTGCTTCTTTCTCGCTCTACCCGCTGCGGCAAGCCTGCCTGTGCTTACCTCTCTCGTGTGCCCCGGGATTAAATGGTTCTGCTGGGCCCCGTGCCACCCTCTGACCTTCAGGGGGCGCGGAGGACTCCAGGTGGAAGCCGTGCACGCGAAGTCACTTGTTCAAAGCAGGTTTCATTTGAGCATTTGGAAGGAGTCTAAATTGAACAGGTGCTCAGGGATTATGTGCCTTCCCCGGCATAATTGGCTCCTAACTGACTAGAAAGCTTTACCGGGTAACAAAGACACAGTCCAGCGAAGTCTGTGCCCAGACAGCTCGTTTTCAGCAGGGAGGCATGCTTGGCCTGGCTGGGATCGTCCACAGGGAAGGGACGCCAGGCGGGCAGGCCCACCTGGGGCTCGTCCTCACCCGTGGGCTCCAGCCCCCCACCATCTCCTCCCGGCTGGCCAGTCTAAAGGAAGCAGACCTTCCCAGGGGCGGCCACTCCCCAGGCCTGCTTCCTTCCCCTCCCCTAAGGAGAGGACCTGAGGTAAAGGTGATGGTGCCCTTGGCCTTGGTGAGGCTGGAGGCTGACGTTGAGAGAGGTGCCCAGAGAGAGGCCACCTCCTGCTTGGGAGGTGGGCAGGCTGGCCCGGGACCTGTGCAAAGTACATCACTGCACCCCATCACAATCTGACCCAAACGTGCCCAGTTTCAGTGTCTGCGGAAGGTTCTACAAGGCCAGGATAATGAGGTCACCGAGCACAGTGGGGTTAAACTCAAAGGTATCCGACATATTTGCTAACACATGTCCCCCTCTGAGTCCAAGGGGAACGGACAGAGGTCTGGGGGGAGCGGGGGAGGGGGATTATTCCCGTAGGTGGCTGTAATAGTCAGAATCAGCCATCGTACATTCTTCTCAGACACACTGGTATCTTATTAGAAATTCAGTAAATAGAATTTAATGCAATTGCAAAGAAATCTACCAGACTCTAATCTAAAGAATGTCATTTCAGGAAAATAGCAGCCACATACGATTTATTGCTCCTAAATTGGAGACTCAGTTTTCGAACATCGGAAACTTCTCATGGCATGCAGCGCGAGAACAGACTGGACCCCGCGAGGAGCGGAGGGAGAGCTCCCGTCTCCCGAACACCTTCCGTCGTGGGCCAGGCCCGGGCACTTGCTCTCATGTCGTCCTCACAACCGTCCGACGACACTGGAGTTCTTTTCTCTGAGTTACAAATGAGGACGTCGAGGCACAGCAAGAATAAAATGATCTTGCCCAAGGTCGTGGGGTAGAAAATTGCAGAGTCTGAATTTGAAATCAGGTCCATCTGGCTCCGAAGCCCGTAGTCATCGAATCTGCTGTTAAATACGCATGCGTACGCGTATCTGTCCTTCCACAGATGAACCCCAACAACCGGCACGTGGGTGGTTCCAGAAATCGATGGCTCGACCATGGCCGTTTGTCTGTGCCTCACGTGGCACATGAAACACCGCGTTCAGTGCCGTGAGACAGAGAACAAAGAAGGCATGGCAAGGGGCGGCCAGCTTCTTTCTAAGTTGCATTCTGGAAGATGTCACCGTCACTAGCTCTTCGGGAACAGATTGGGGGAGTGGGTTTTAATGTGCCCCTCAACCTCCAGAAACGTGGCCACCATTCCAGCTCTACCCCTGCCAATCCCAGCAGAGAAGACCCCCGCCGCCGAGCCCCAGCTTGCAATATCCTTGGAATTTGCTACCCCTTGACAAATCTGAGAATTTGGGCTGAAGTAGTCTCTCTTTTCTGGAATGTTCTTACCTTCCATACCCAGATACTTTTTTCTCCAGGTGGGATTCCTGTGGCCAGTGTTGTCCGAATGTTGTCAATGGCCAGGCAGGGCAGTGCAATGCAAGATGCTGGTTTTCGGTGGACAGCAAGACAGTTCTAGAAGTACAGGCAGTACTTCAGACAGATTTAAAGACCAGTGTTGTCCCTCTGCAGCCCCCAGCCTTGTGTTTGGACCTTTTGGGGGCCTGGGCCCAGCGTGTCTGTCTGTCCTCCCGGGGTGAGCTCCCAGAGAACGTTTCCTTTAGCACCCCGCTGAGCTCAGCACACGCTTTGCACATACAGGTGTCCAGTGCATGTGGTTTGTACTTAACACCACGAACTCGAGGGTGTTAAAACATTGTCCTTGCATCTACCCCTGCTCTGTGAAGTCCAGGGTCGAGAAGTTTCTAGAAATCGTAGTCGGCATGGGCTACCCGTGAGGCTGTGCAAACGACAGAGCCCTCTCCTTGGGTAGCAGGTGAGGGTGCGACTCTCCGCAGCACCTTTCTTTCACAGACACAGAGAAGGGAAACCACAGGAAGCCGGTCCGAAAAGCTCTACCTACAACCTGACTCTCCGTAGGGAGCGGGGAGGGAGCGGCCGGCTCTCCCCCCACCCCCCACCCCCCTACCCCCCACTCCCCCACCCCCGCTGCGGGCGTGCCCGGAGCGCCAGCCGCGTTTCCAGGAGGGAGCTGGGGGGCCTAATCCTTTGCGAGCGGTCACTCCCTCCTGCGTTCTGGTAGCAGGACGGGCGTTTGCCGGAGGCGACCTTCATGTGTCATGTGAAGTCACGTCCTGCAGCTCCTTGGGTCCCCGCAAGTGAATGGGTCCGAGGGAGTGGCCACATTTCTTTCTTTTCATTCTCTTCTAATTAATTTTCTTAATGGTCCCTTGATGTAATAAACCATTCATTGTGTGAACTCTCTTCTTAGATCTTTCTCCTTCCCAGTTATTAACGTGTCCGGGGGTTTCCTAGGCAAAGTGTCTGGGACTTGGCTGTCTCCTGTCTCCAGGAGGACATGGTTGATGCACAATGGCTCATCCACATCGTGTGCACGGGTGGCATGCTGTGCCAGGAAATAGGGCCCCATCGGTGAGGCTCTGAGGCCCGGCCGCCTCGGAAGTCACTGGTTCAGCCGACGCAAGGCCGAGAGCCTTCGCGGGAGCAGCGTAGGCCTGAGCGGGGAGGGCATGGGTTCCTTAAGGAGATGGAATCACCAAGGGGTGTGTCCTCCCTAGAGCCAGTGGCAGCCTGGGAATGAGCTTTTGAATTCACCTGCCTCTGACTGGGGCTTGTGAGATTGCTGCAAGAGCTGCTCGGAGAAGCCCAGTCCATACACGTGCTCTGCTTTTCATGCCTAAGACTATTAGGGCCACAGCTACCGAGTGTTTACTGCAGGCTAAGGACCGTACATGCACCATCCCATCTGACCTCCACGTTAGCACCAAGAGGTGGGAAATACCACCTTGTGTTACGGAGAAGGGGAGACAGGCTAAGAGACTTGTCTGCCCACAGAGATGGAGAGAAGGAAGCTTGGCACGGAACTGGGGTCTCCTGACACCAAAGCCGGTTATCCTTGTGCTAGACACAGAACACAATTATTTCCTTGGGGCGCTAACCTTTGTGACAACATCTAAATTTAGTGTCAGATGAAGAAAACAGTGGACTCACTCATGGTATTTGCTGCCTAACTTAGAAAGATGCCACTATGAAAGCCAGATTGAACCTGAGTCCTTGCCAAGACAGTCTTGTTATTTTGGCAGATTTGTGTCCTCGATGAGATTGCTGTCTACAGCGACAGTTGACTCAAGGTCTTGGGATCATTTTTCACACGCCGCCCACGTTTATTAGCAGGGTATCTTGTGAGAACCTTGGCCAGTGCTTCATTGGACCCAGTAACATAGAAGCAAGGACCCCCTTAACCGCTCCCCCTGAGGTAGCCCTGCCCCCCACAAAGACACACGATGTGCACCTCAGAAATTCAGCCGTTGTGCTGTGAGTACCTTGGCAGGAGCTGGTTGTGTGAGGTGTCGAGGTGCTGTGCCTTGCACCTGCGTAGCTGAGAGCAGAATGTTCGCTCAGAGATTAAAAACAAAATTAACAACACAACAGGAATTCAAGCACAATACCCTTTCGTTAGTAAGAAGGAGGAGTGTGCAGCCTGCAGTAACTTTGTGGAAGGTACTTGAAAGAAACTGATGAGTTTCTGCTTTCCCTCCATACCCTTCAATCCTTCGGCTTAACTCGTACGCACCCAGGGAGGCCCTGCTTTATTTTGCACCTCATTAGCCAAGATTTGATTCTGCCTCAGGTTCCAAAGAGCAGAGCATGTCACTGGCACAGGAAAGGTCAAAGACAAACCATGATGTTAACCATCTGTCTGGACGGTCAGCTTCAGGGAAGAAGAGACAAGGAAAACCACAGAGCAAATCTCTTGGTGGTCACAATCGTGGGTGCACTCTGCTCTCTGGGGTGCTTTTCTGAAGACACTGGCCCAGGCAGACCAAGCAAGGGGCCCTGGTTTCTTGGGTGGTTCATCTCTGCCTCTTTTCCTCCATCTGATCAGATGGAAGATGTCGCCTTCCATCAACTTCAGAGGAGAACTGGGGGCCAGAGAATTTAATATTCACAAAGATCTACTTGTCAGCAAAGCTGGGCCAGGTGCTTTCTCCCCCTTCCCCCCCCCCCCCCCCCCCCGCCCATCCCTAAGAAAAAGCACTAATAATCCCCCCTCATGTCCCCACCCTCCTGGACCCCCTAGCACAAGCCCTGCATCTATTGCTCTGTGTTCACCGTCATGATGATCTTTTCTTTCCTTGACTAAGTCCAGCTTGCTACTGCTTCAAGGCCTCTTCCTACCTCTTCCTTCTGCCTGGAATATTCTTCTCCTAGATCTTGTAGACCTCCTAGCTCCTTCTTGTCATTCAGACCTTGGCGAAAATCTCACCTCTGTGAGATTTCTGTCCTGTCTTCTGTTTCTTTCACACAGGATTTTACCTATTAAACCATTTATTCCTCTGTGGTGTTTTTGTTTTGCTTCTTTTCTGACTTCTTCCTATGGCAACAGCAGACAAGTGTCTGCTGCTATCCATTCTCTCCTTCTTTCCTAGAAGCAGACTCCCAAATTTAAGCTAGGCTCATGGTCACCCATGACAAGACCACATATCCCAGCATTCCTGGCAGTGAAGTGTTGACACATGACTCAGTTCTGGCCAATCCAACATACGTAAGAGTCCTTAGAAGGAGGAGGAGCACTTCCTTCTTCCTGTTGTCTGGGATGTGAATGTGATAGCTAGGACTTGGGCAGCCATGTTGGGCTCTGAGGTAAAGGTCACCAGAGCACCAAGATAATAGGATCCTGAGCCTTTGATGACATCATGCTGTAGCCCTCCCGTCTCTGGGGCATGCACCTCTGGACTTTGTTTGTGAGGTGTGTGGTGGAATGGGCTGCCACACAGCAGACATGTGGCTCTCAGGATGCCCCAGGAGCCGAGGAACCTCCCTTCCTCCTCATAGTTGTCCTTGTCATCCTTGTCCCCCAGGAGGCCTGGCTTTACGGTGACCCCTGTTCTGTTGCTTTTCCTGGAAATTCCCATTCCTTGTTATGAGGAAAGCCATGTTCCCAGTTCCCACCCTCCCCACTGTCCTCCATGGGGCTCTAGACATCCACTTCCTCTGCGTCGGCCCCAAGCGGCGCCCCGGGCCTCCCTGTGTGCATCTTCCACACCAGCCTCTCTCTCAGCCTCCTGTCTCGCCTTCCTTATGGGGGGCAGGATGCCTCCAACACAGGGTCCGGCTGGCACTGCACACTCAGTGTGTCCAAACCAGCTCAGCCCTCCAGCTACCCCCATGTGGAATCCTCTAGATTCTCCTGTTTTCTTGGGTGATCCCCACCATACCCCTGGTCACAAAGACTTGAAACTGTAAAGACATTTTCAAATGCCATCTCCTCTTAAATCTTTCATTTATTATCTTTTCTTTTATGTTTCTCTGCGGTGTGCATGTAGAATATTACATGGCCATCTGAACCACTGTCATGTGTGCAGGTCAGTCGTGCTTACACTCACACTAGCGCGCAACCATCACTGCCATCCATCTCCAGAACACCTCTCATCCTGCAGAACTGAGGCTCTATACCCATGAAACAACACCATCCTAGTCCCTTCTCTGTAAAGACATACTGGACCCCTCGGCCACTGCCCTGTCACCAAGGGCGGAGATCAAGATCATCTGCATGCGTGCAGGACCCGGTACAGTACTGGCCCTGTGCAACTAAGTCAAGGAAAGTTAAATGAGTGCTTATCTTCCTTACTTCACTCATGTGGGGCGTGGTAATGGCTACTTATCCAGTGCCCAGAACTCTCTGTAGCTTATTTTTACTTCTCAGTGCAACCCTCTGGTGGTGTTTGTTTTGCTGATGAGGAAACCGAGTCCCACAGGTTAAGCGACAGCCGTGTTCACACAACCTACAAAAGGCCGGCCAGCTGAGGCTGACAGCGGCCCGCGTCGCAGCCACCTCTGCGCCTCTCCTGTCCATCCCTTCCCGTATCTGGGCCGTCAGGGGTCCTGCTCTCACGTCCTGCCCCCTGTCTCACTCTTCCTCTGCTCGCTGCCACCACATCAGGCTTGCTCGGTCCCAGCTCTGCCCACGGCACCTCCCCCTCGCTTCTCCAGACAGACCCCCGTCTCCACACATGCCCCGAGTGACGTTCGAGCCCACAGCCTGGCATTGAAATCCTCCCTCCTGTGCCTCCAACTGCCTGCCCATCTGCTGCTTCTTCCCCAAGGTCACAGCCACGCTCTGATTTGCATTTTCTGGCCTCTGTCCCTCTGCTCTTCCTATTTCTTTGGTCCCAAATGTTCTTCTCCACTCTCCCACCAAGAACTGTGTCTGATTTTGTTGGCCTTTGCCTCCCCAGGACCCAGCACAGTGCCAGACACGTAGTAGGTGCTCAATAAATGTTTATGGAATGAGTGAGTGAATGAATGTTGTGATGAATGCTTCCTGTCATTTAAGATTCTGCCTCAGGTGCCACCTCTGCCAGGACTCCTTCTTCGATACTCTCCCCCAGGATTGGGTGTCCTTTGTACTTCAAGGATTCCTACCATTTCACTTGCCATGATCTGTACCAAATTAAACCCTTTGGCACTCGTTTTGGCCTCTCCATTAGAGTGTAAGCTCCTCGAGACAGAAACCCTGTTTCCATGGTTAAACATTTCCACACCGCTCCCTGTACAGCTCACGAGCACACACGTGTGAGCACACACACACCCCCCCCCCCCCGCATGCACACATGTAGACACAGCGCAATGCCAAAGCCTGGCCTTGTGCGTGCAGCAGCGTGCCCCAGCACGTGTCGGCTGGTTTGGACTGAACCGGCGGCTGTGCCGCCTCCTTCCCTCTCTTCTTTCCCCAGACGCAGGGGGCTTCCTCTCTTCCCTCCACCCCCTTTCTGCTCTGGCCCTCCTTTCTCCATCATGGGGCCATGGTGGTGTTGGGCTGGGGGATGACTGACACAGGCCCTCGTACTGCCAGCTTTCCCCACACAGCACAACAGGTAGAGAACCAGAATGGCTTCTCACAGAGCGCTAAACCTGTGCGTCCGAGGAGGATGCTGGGCTAAGCATGGTGGCGGGGGCGTCCCCCATAGACCCCACACCCGCTGTAATAACAAAGACAGCGAGGCGCGTCCCGAGGTGCCGGGCACTGGCTGCACACCGTGTCCTCCACGGCCCGTGCTGACGACCGTCACCATCTGCACGTTAGAGCTGAGGAGTGAGACAGAGAGGTTAGGTAACCGGCCCAGGATCGCACAGCTGGAGAGGGCTACTGCCTGCATTCAAACCCAGGACCTGCGCACGTGGGTTCTGTCCTCTACCCTCTCCTCCAAGGAGTCCAGGCAGCTGGCGGAGAGCACAGCCCTGGGACGTGTCTCAGGCTTGTTTTACAGGTAACGAGGCTGAGACCCAGACGGGGGAGTGGACCGGGCACCAAGCGCCAGGCTTCCTGATGCCCCGCCCCGTGTCCTCTCCACAAAAAGGCGGGGCCGGCTCCTTCGAGAATGTCTCACTTGTTCTTTAATGGGCTATTTATCGAGGGGTTTTGATGGCAAAATCTATTTGGGAAAAAAGGTGGGTTCCTTTTTTTTTTTTTCTTATGTAACGGGAAAATGCATGGAATCAGGAGACATTCAGGGCAGCAGTTTGAGATGAAGACAGAGGAGCCTAAAGGGGAGCGTCAAGATCAAGGGTGCGGGAGGCAGAAGCCAGCCCCAGACGCCCCATGCCCGTGAGGCCAGCTGTGCTCGTCCCCGCGCCAGGAACTCCCTGGCCGGGTTTCCGGGTGGCCTGGGGCAGCTCGTGGGCTCTGGTCCAGCGGCGCTGCCCCTCTCCCGGCTCCGGGTTCCGGGAAGGCCCTCCTGCGTTGCTTCGGGGCTCTGTGAGGAGCCAGCCTTGGAAAGCACACCAGCGACGTGCTTCACGTGTCCCCACGGGCTCATCTGCCCAAGCGCTCAGCCTGCGGCCACGGAGCCCCATGGCCCGCCTCTGGTTTCAGTGTCAGTGGGGACCCATCCTCCTCGCCCCGGGGCAGTGTCCCCTGAAATCCCCTCCCCTAAAATGCCTCCCAGAAGCAGCAAGGTCAAAACTCCTTTTCAGGTCCAACGTGCTCACCCCCTCTCTGCAACAGTTCACGGCAGGCCTCAGAGGTAAGTTCTGTGACCGGAGCTCATTAGCTTCTGGCCTGGAGACCTGTATTTTGAGCGATTTCCATAAAATGTACCGGGGAGTTATCATTCTCCCTTAAAGAATGTGATACTAAAACATGTTTTTAATAAAGTGTTTTGAAAAGGCAATAGGCTGAAAAAAGCTGAGCAAAACTTCAAGCTAGTAATGAACTGACGATGTCTCTAATTATATCAAATTTACAAGTAATAGAATGAGGCAGGGTTAGCAATTACTTTTGAGTGAAATTGCGTGCCTGAAGGAAGAGAAATTTCCCTTTAACGTTAAGAAAAATGAAAAAAGGGGCTGTATCATTACATTTGATTTTAAATACCTTCCACTCCAGATTTTCAAAGGTTTAATCAGTACAAAAACAGAGTCTCCAAGAAACATTTTGTAGAAATTGGTGGTTTTCTCAAACCTGGGTTTGGTTTCGATTTTTTTTTCTTTATACATCCTTGAGTATGGGCATCTCTTTGCCATGCAGTCCTAATGCCCATGAATCTTCCAGGTGGTACCCCAAGGTCAAATTTCAAAAGTGATTAGAAAGTGCTCGATAGAACTCTTACAAACTAGGCTGAAAATTCAAGAGTTAAACAGGTTTGAGTTCTCCAATAAAACAATTTAATCGAATGTATAAATAATTCATTTCATGCTCATAGAACTGCCTCAGCATCATTTGTCTTTAATAAGCCAAGTCCACAACTAAATAGGGTGCTGGCTGGCATGGAGGCGCTCGTCTCTCCTGATGTGACTCGGAATCGAACCTGATCTTGACCAGAGGCACCATCCATCTTTTGAGCAGATTGCTCAAAGGGGAACAGCCTGGTGTAGGGAAGCCCTGGGCTGTTACAGGGTTTGCATTCCCCAAATCATGCCATTCAGTTCCACACTCACAGTAAACCCAGGTCCAGTGTCTGCAGGTGAAAGCTGATGGGCCAAGTGGTAGGACAGCAGTGGGCCAGGACGCCTGAGTCCAAGAGCTCTGCTTCACGGGACCCCCTGTTCTCTGTTGTTGAAAGGCACTTTGTGGTCCTGAGAGCTTTCTCTTTCATCCCACACCAGGTAAGTGTTGTTACCATCCCTATTTGGGGGATAAGCACAGCAGGGTTTAGTAGGCTTAGCATCTTACACAATGTTCACATGACAGAGCCAGACTTCAGTTCAGACATGCTGGTTTTTTAACTACTAACTAGACTATAGTTATGAAGTCTTCCCCTACGACACCCAGCACTAACAGGCTGACCAGATGTCCCCTGTTAAATGGGACAGAAAACAACGCTACTGTCCTGTTTCAAGTGGTACGTCTGGTTAGCCTACTGACACCTTGGATTTAGCCCAGTGAGACTAGGCTGGTCATGTGTACCGTTTGTAATGGGACAGCGCCATTATTTTCTGTCCCGTTGAAAGCGGTACATCTGGTCAGCCTAATTACAGAGGTTTCTGAAAAGTCGACGTGCACAGGTATCAAATAGCTGCGTGGGGAAACTGAGGAGCAGAGATGTCAGTGAGTTACTAGGATCACATGCATGTTAAGTGCAGGGCAGACTGGGGATGATGTCAGGGAACCCACCTCCCAGTGGGAACAGTTACTACATACGCGAGGGACACAAGTGGCCTAGCCAGAGCCAGGGACCGCGGTGGAGGCTCCCAGGTCGGCTCTGTCCCCAAGCACTTCCGTTCTGGGGTTGGACCTCAGCTTCCTTATTTGTCATAAAGAGGGAGATGGGTGCTCAAGACTTCTGAGTTTGATTTTATCTCTAACATTCTCCAGCCACGCAGCGAGGAAGGACGCTCCATGGGAGAATCAACCATATCTCAGCTTTCTAGCATGCAGGGCTGCAGGGCGAGGGCCCTGGTGGAAAACTTAGAAAGTGACGGCACTCGGCCTGCGTCACCCCCCTGGTTACCTGGTGATTGGCAACATGACCTCCTCTCTCTTCGCCCCGACTCCCAGTGATGAAAGGACTCCGGGAGGCTGCAACTAAAGTGTTATGGCTTCTCTCTAACTGCTCACTACCATCTTGGGTGACATTTGTGCTTCTGCGCGAATAGCTCCATATTCCTTTATCCTCCCCTGGAGCCATTTCATCCACCAGATTATGAGTCCTTGAATCAGGAAGCAAGATTCTTACCTTTAACGTCCTAGAAATCGCTGTAAGGTGTGTCACAAGGATGAAACAAAGTCATTTTCACCTGAGGCTTTGATAAAACCCTTTCAGTCAGATGCCTTTGCATAAAGTCTAATCCTGGGTGAATTTCCTCTGCCAGGAGTTAATGCATTTGCAACATCTCGTTATGGCAAATGCCACCGCCTGTCATTGTTCAACGTCAGGATCGTAAAGAACCCGTCTGCTCCAAGTCCCCTTTATCTTGCATCTTCTCCCCACAGATTGGCAGTTGCTTCTGTCATTTCGATCCCTGGATAAAAGATCAGAGCATTGATCCAAGATTTGGACTTCTCTGTGGAACTGTATTAGTTTTGGAAGCTCTGAGACATTCGTTGTTTTTCTTACCAAAGTCCAATATAATTTATATTCTGATTTCAAAGACACCAATTTAGGTGACCTTTAAGATGACCCCTTAACATAACTGATGTGCTAGACTGCAGATCTCCATCTATGCAGGGTCATTGTTTGTCTTTTGATATATTCAGCAGACTGCCCTCTAATGTGTATGTGCCTCCAAATAGTTTTATTATGTGTCATCATTCTTATTATCATTGGCATTCTGATACCTGTTTGCTTTGCTTTATCTGGGAAGCAGAAGTGTATCCAGCGTTCAAAGTGATACATCATAAAGGTAGAAAAAGGTGAACCCTTTGATATATTACAGGCCTTCATAGCATGAAATAACTACAGCCTCTTATTTTACTCCTGACGTTTTTATTTTTAAGGGAATTTCACTTGATTTGTGGTGCTGACACCTCTGATATGTTGTTTCCAGTGACCTTACATCCAAAATCAGTAGTGTGTGACATTTGATGGCCCAGATAAAAAACATTAATGGTGGAAGAGAGGGTTTATTTTCCTGGTCATAAATTAAGTTTAAATAACTCTGAATTTATTTTAAACTCTCCAGTACTTTTTACTGTCTAAGCAATAAATGTATTTATTAGTGGGGGCCTACCTGGGTTTCCAACCCCGAGCCCTTTGCTTGGCTGCTCCGACTCTTCTCCTTCTCCCCCATGGAAGGCTCATCTTACCTGTAAATGCTGGTTTGCCCGAAGCATTCCCTTATTTCCACCAACGGGGATCAGAGAAAGGGCTGCTTATCAGACAGGTAAGCCACGAGAATTTTTGTTGTCACGCAGGTTAAGGAAAGTGGAAGTTCGTGAAATATTCCCGGGTCTGGGTGATGTCGTCAGAAGGGATTCTGTTTTGGAACTAGCAGAGGCGACCCGGGCACGGCAGTCACGGCCTGACTCCTCCGTAGCCCTGTGTAGAAAGTCACCTTTAGATCCTGATTGGATTCTCACAAAAGACGAGACTTGTCTGTCTTTTGTACTCATGTATTAGTTGTATCATAAGATTGTATTGAGAATTTCTCAGTTAAAAAAAATCTTATGATTTAAAAAATTTTTATCTAGATGTTTGGAAATTGCCTTATATTTTTTATTGAGATATAATTCATATACCATAAAACTCGCCACTTGAAAGAGTACAATTCAGTGGTTTTTATTATATTCACAAGGTTGTGCAACCATCAGCACTCTGGAATTCCGGAATATGTCCATCATCTGAAAGAAGAAACTTCCCACACCTGTTAGCGGTCCCTCACCATTTCTCCCTTCCCCCAGCCCCTGGCGACCACGAATCTCCTCTGTTAGGAGTTGCCTATTCTGGATACTTCATATAAATGCAGTCCTACCATCCGTGGCCTTTTGTGTCTGGCTTCTTTTATTTAGCATAATATTTCCAAGGGTCCTTCATACTGTAGCATGTATCAGAACTTCGTTCCTTTTTGTGGTTGCATACTACCCCATTATAGGGATATACCACATTTTGTTTATCCGTTCATCAGTTGATGGATAGATTTTGCATTTTAAAAATTTCGTCTGCACGTTCAAAACTTGCTTTATAATGAATTCCCCAGGCATTTCTCCTGTTTGGAATATTTTTTAAAGTTAGATATTTGAAAAAATGCTATAAAGTATATGTTATTTTAATATCTTCAATAATAACAATTACGTATCTCGTACTGATTGTGTAGAGACTTTTTGAATACCTTAATAATGTCATCCACCTTAACAGTGTCATCCACTAAATATAACTCCCAATTTAAAAATTACGTGTGATTCTTAAATACATGGAATGCTATTCTAAGGGCTTCTCATGAACACCAGCCAAGTGACACCTCTCAGGACCCCAGGACACCTTTCCTTGGAGCACAGCGATATCCCACACTGTTTATCCTTCACTGGGCTATAAACTCTTTGCCGGCAGGGACCAATTCTGCTTCATCTTTTTTCTTAGAGCCCCAACTCAAGGCTTCATACCTAGAATTCACTCAGCAAACAGAAGTTTGATGAATGAATCAAATTATATGCTCTTCTGCTCTTTGCACTCAGTAAGAAAAAGAGAAGAGACTTCTATAAAAGTCATCTGACCGTTGCAAATCGATTCCCATTTACACATAGGGAAGCACAGAATTCACACTGTATTGCTCGATGAATGTCCACAAGGTAATTGCACCTGTGTGACAACCACCCAGATAAAAAACCACAATGGACCAGCCCCCCAGAAACCCCTTGAGCTCTCCTGGTCAATGTCTTACCTTTCTCTCCAGTGGCAACCACTATCCTGACTTCAAAGTCACTATAGGTGATTTTGAACTTTACACAAGTAGATATTCCTTTTACACTCATGACGTTTTCAAAATAAGGATAAAAAGCAATGTTTGCAGTCTTATAATGAGGATATGCAAGACATACACTCTTTAGATCCTAAGCAATGTAGACTGAACTAATCTAAAGGACAAAGAAGCGATCCTTGTTTTCACTTCTGACTAGACTGCATTAAAAAAAAATTCTCTCATACTCTCTTATGTTTTAATGATCATTCATTATATCACCTAAATTTTGAGCATAGGAAAGTGTGAAGTAGACAAAGTTCATCTATCTCCTGCCACCTTGGATTTTTCTTCTTTCATCTTGTCCTTTTTCTCTCAAGGAACTTGTCTTAGTCTATTAGGGCCACTGTCACAAAAATCCCATAGACTGGGTGATTATAAACAAACAAACATTTATTTCTCATTGTGCTAGAGTCCGGGAAGCTCAAGATCAGGGTGCTACCAGATTTGGAGTCTGGCGAAGGTCTGCCTCCTACTTCATAGACAGATGGTGGTCTTCTTGCTGTGTCCTCACATGGTGAAGGGACGAGGGAACTTGCTACGTTCTCTTTTATAAGGGTACTAATTCCATTCATCAGAACTCCACACTTGTGACATAATCACCTCCCAAAGACCCCACCTCCTGATACCACCACACTAGGGGTTAGATTTCAACATATGAATTTGGGGGGCAACACAAACATTGAGTCTGTAGGAGACCCTTCCTAGTCCCATTCCTCATAATTCATTTTAAAGTGTTAATTGATAAAAGTGTTCAATAATAATCACTGATCACCTCCTCCTGGTGGATCTCTCAATGTGTGAAAGGTCTTAAATGCTCGCCGTGTGGCTGTGAGCCGGGGTATCATGAGAACTGGATGGCAGCACAGAAGAATGGGACCTTGAGTCCAGTACAGCTTTTGACAAAGTCTGTCATGTTATCACTGAGGACCAAAGACAGAAGTGTGTGACTGGCAGAATAACAGCCTCACACTGAACCGGGAAGTAAAATGGATCAGAATTATGATGCAAAATGATCTTGACGGTCTGAAGTGATAGCTCCGAACGCATTGAATTTAATGGTGATAAACATAAGGTTCTGTTATCAGGATAAATAACTGATGACACACCTACTGAATGAGAGAGGCTGATTGATTAATATTCATTCAGGTGTAAAAAAATCCTAGAGATTTCATTTGGCTATAAGGGCAACATGTATGGCTGCCAACAGACTACTTTTTTTTCATTTTATTAAATTTATTGGGGTGACATTCGTTAGTAAAATTACATAGGCTCCAGGTGTACAATTCTACAATACAGTGTCTTATGTGTTAAACTGTCTGCTCACCACGGAGTCACTTCTCCTTCCACCACCATATATTTACATCCCCACCCTTCTCCCCCATCCCCCTCCCCTCTTGCCCTCGGGTGACCACTGAACTATTGACTGCGTCCATGAGTTTCTGTTTCTTTTTTGCTTTCAGTGTTACATCCCACATATGAGTGAAGTCCTATGGTTGTTGGTTTTTTCCCTCTGGCTTATTTCCCTTAGCGTGATGACCTCAAGGTTCATCCATGCCAACAGACTGCATTAATCATAGACTTATCCAGAACAAAAGCCGTCTGTCAGTGTTCTTTTTTCTGCCATAGTCAGAAGCATTTGGGGTATTTTATTTGGGGTATTTTATTTTATTTGGTTTTGAGCATCCCATTTTAAAAGGTACATAGTAAAACTAGAGAGAGGTAAAGAAGGGTGAAATGATGATAAGTGATGGGGAAACTTGTCCTACGAGGAACGGCTGGAGGGTCTGGCATCCTTCGGCGGCAGAGGTGCTCTGTGCTTGTCTCACATCTGAAGGGAGATGAGAGGCGGCACAGAGCAGAGACAGTAACTTGTGTATGACCTTGGAAGGCATCTAATGCCTTTGCAATCAATGAGTGAGTTTTGACAAGATGGTCACTGAGTTCATTCCAGAACAAAGCTATGAATTTTATAACCCCAAGATGTATGTGGTTCAGTCTTACTGTCCCATTCAAAAATAATTTAGCAGCCAGACTTAATTAAAAACCAATTTCATTCAAAATTAACTTTTCTCGAAAGACACCGTGTTTACCCCGCGCTCTTTCCGATCCATCATCCTGGCCTCTCCTCCTAGAAAGCCCCAGGAGAGAGCGGCGATTTATCAAACCCTTGATGTGTGCTAGGGCACGTGTCCACGTAGTGTCTCACTTAATTTTCACAGGAGCCATGCGAAAGATGTATTATTATGCTGGTGACCGTTCTACGTGTGACAAAAGGCCTCTCAGAAGGCGTCCTTGCCCTGGGTCACGGCTGGTAGGTGGACATCGGGATTTGAACCGAGGGCTCCCTCTCCCTGTGGCAGAAGCCGCACGGCCCGGCTGCATTTGTCTCAAGCTGCCAGCCCTGTTTGCCACGGGCGGTGTCTCTGGCTCGGCGCTTCCAACCTTGCTTTCGATTTGGGGATAGAGGACCAGGCTGACGTTACATGGCTGCACATTTTTTGCTAGTAAAATGGTTCCTCTGCTTTCTAGTTTGTTCCTCCATGCCAGGTTCCTCTGCTTCTGGTCTTCCCGGTGCTCAAAGTGCGTATCAGGCCTTCTCCCAGGCGCCAAGAAACGCGCTGCAAAAGGAGCCGAGCCAAGAAGGGGCTCCAAGGGGCCGTCTTGCTTCCTTTAGGCTGCTGCCAAGGCCAAGTGCTTGACCTGCCCCTGGTCCGTTCACTTGCCTCTCACACGTGTGGTTAGCAGCCCGGTTTCACAGCGCCTGCTCCGTAGCCCACCAGAGACACTGCGGACACGTCGGCATGGCTCAGAGGACGGGCAGCGGGCCCGGGCGTGTCGCCGGTGCGCTCCGAACGCTCCCTTCTTCCATGTGAGAAAGAAAATTGGCTCTCCACACTTAGTGCCTCGTCCAGTAGTGCCAGCAAATGTTTATCACATAAATGTGTGAATGAATGAATGAATGAATGAATGAATTCTCAGTGTCATGCCCAGCTGCTGCTTTCAGAAAACTCTCAGCAACCGGTGAGGTGGGCCGGGGTCTTGCTCGTGGAGTCTGCGGCAGCTCGTGAGAGTTCTGATCTTTGAGAGTCAAGTAGGCACATTTGCATAACACAGAGTAATTAAACCCTCTTGCTCTTTAAATAATTTACTAATGAAGCAAAGTTGGTCCCAAGGACCCATGCAAAGACATTTTTAAAGGAATAAAAGGAAAGAGAAATGAAAGGGAAAAAAGGGAGACAAGGAAAAACCGAAACCTTGATTCTGCAGATCGGCCAACATCCGTGGTGCCCAGGGCAGCTCTGAGGGCCCCTTCAACTCGCCAGGCGCCGAGAAATCTGGAAAACCACCCCCACTTCCTCGCACCCCGTTTGCGCCCAGACAGAAAAGCCATGCAAAGCAGGACAGCCAGAGGAAAACGAGTGACAGGGCAGGGAGGAAGGGCTGACCTGCCCCTTAGCTTCTCCATGGAGGAGGGAGGTCAGGTCACTCCATCACGGTGAGGGCAAAGTTTTGGGGTTTGGGGGGACAGTCGACCGTCCTGGTTGGGCTGCACCTAGAGCTGAGCCATGCGGCCTTGTCCAGGGGAAGCGTCTCGGCCGTGCAGAAGGCAACGTCTCATCAGTGCGGGGCGCTGGTGCCCGTCTGGTCCGCTCTCCATCCGTGCCTGCTGGGTGCCCTCCAGGACACCTCCACAGACGTCACACCCCAGCCAGTGACAGGCACCCTCTTCCCCGGTCCTTGTCCTGAACCCCGACACCCTTCTATGGCCAGGAACTTGCGCTATCTCAGTGGGCATTGATACTTGGGTTTTTCTGGGAGGTTTGGGAGGGTCAGAAAGTGAGGGAGGAAAGCAGGGGGTTCGGGTACCTCCTGCAGGGTCGGCAGGAGAGCCTGGCTGCTCACACCCAGCAGTGCGAGCGCGCCACACACACCCCCTTCAAACCCACCCTAACACGGACAAATTGACTAACCAAGGGTTCTTGAAGAGGATGATCTGGTCAAGGTCATTTATTGAGATGGTGACTTTGGTCGTCATTTGTCTTTGCAAACACGGAAGAATTCTGCTTTCACAAGGACGCAGGCCGCCAACGGGAGCCGTGGCGGCGGGGCGCCATCAGTTACAGCGGCAGGGTTCGTCCCTTTTCAGCTTGTCCAACACCGAGTCACCGCCGACGGCGGGGGACACGCTTCCTTACTTCCCACGTCTTAAACTTTTCCAGCACTGGCTTAGGAAAATATTTGGGGTTGTTCACTGCTCTGCTCTCTGTAGCATAAACATTTATTTAAATGGGGCTGTCTCTAGTAATGAAGAATGAAGGAAAAACAATGGTCTGATTTTGACAAATTAACTTGTGATTTGGAGAGTCAGTGAAGCAGGGAAGAGACATTCCTAACTATACTAATTAAATGAGCTTGCAACATTTATTTTAATGCAATGGAACCAGCCATATGAAGATGAACATTTTAATTTATTTTGCAGTGACATTATGAAAAATTTCACTGCTGCAGATTATCTGCAAAAACAAATCTCATCAGCATCTAGGTTTGTGCAGGAAATTTCCATCGTTCACACGAGCCTGACCTTCCCCTGTGGAAGCCAGCGTGAATGAGCCAAGTTACTGGAGAAGTTCTGCTGAAGGTTGTCTTTCCACTGCGGCTGGGCTATATGTTCAAATGACTTCTGTGCCAAACACGTTCATTTTTCACGGTGCAGCGTAGATGAAAAATTCCAAATCCATTCTGCGGGGAATGCAAATATAGCTCATTAGTTCTAAAACATTTTTCATGAAAGATTGCAGCGTCTCTGCCGGCAGATGAGGCTGCAGAGTCCCAGCCAAGAATGAACAGCACACGTCCCGCTAACTGTCAGAGGTGTGCCTTGCCTCTCAAGCCCCCGGCAGCTATCGAAAACAGGGAACAATGAGGAAAACGCAGGGGGGCCTCGCATATTTTGACATTAGTCCGTGCTTGGTATCTCATCTTTCCCCCACCCTCCCTTTCTCTATATGGAGCCATATTCTAGAAGGAAGAGGCACGGGTCTGTAGGTGATGGGAGCATTTCTGCTTCCCCCCGAGACAAACAGAGTGCGTGTTCTCCGGAGAGTCAACTGTGACCCGCGGGCAGCGTGGCCGGAGCCCTCTCCTTCCGTGCCCCGGGCTGGGCTGGTTGGCACGACACCAGGCAGACCAAATGGCCTCCTTCCAGCGAGGGGGTGGGTGGGTTGCCGGCTGCTGGCTCCTGGCCACCGCCACAGCCAGCTTTGGGGAAGTCACGCAGCCCAGATGTCTTCCAGACTGACATGCCCACTGGGGCTCTGCCAAGGCTGCTCATTGGCTACTGCTCCAGGCCAGAGGGGCACAACTCTCTCTGGCTCTGGACATCTTTTTCCTCCCAAACCACCTATTGCTTCCCATCTTAGGGGCCAAGATGGTCTACACCAAGCTTGTCCAACCTGTGGCCCACAAGCCACACGTGGCACAAGATGGCTTTAAATTTGACCCAGTACAAATTCCTAAACTTTCTTAAAACATTATGAAAATTGTGCTCAGACCTTTTTGATTTTAGATTATCAGCTATTGTTAGTGTTAGTGGCCCAAGACAGTTCTTCTTCTTCTGCTGTGGCCCAGGGCAGCCAAAAGGTTGGACACCCCTGCTCTAGATGGACCACACCCTTCGGCGTGAACCTCAATTTCTAGTGAGGTCTCTCTACGGTCTTGGCTTTTTCTGCCCAACTCACCACATATCATTGTCACTAAGGAGCAACACCCTCCTGGGGTTTCAGCCAGTTCTCTTCAGGTGAGGACTCGGCACTCACTCGGCAGGGCTCGGGGGAGCTGTTCACGGGGCCGGGAGCTGAGCTTCCGACCCCCCGGTTCTCAGCTGGCGGGAGCCTGGCCGCCTTGCCCCTTGCACTGTCCCTCGGTCATGGGTGTAGGAAGCACAATAGCATGTTAGTACCCCATTGTGTCCTCTGCCCCGGTATTTATGGGACTAGTGGCCACTGGCCCACCACCCACATGGTCTGTGCGGTGGGTGCAGTGGGGTGCAGTGGGGTGCGGTGGGGTGCACTTGTTTTTCTCCACCCCACCCGGAGAAGCCTCGGCAGGGTCTGAAACACCTGGGTGACACCTCGGTCTCCCAGCACGGGGACATGGTGCGGGGACACGGCGCGGGGACACGGCGCAGTGTGGATTGGGCCTGAGAAGCAGGGTAGCCTGCCTGCCTCCATCTGCAGGCAGCAGAGGTCCCCAGAAGAGAGTCAGTCTGCTGAAATGTGTCAAGGCAGCCGTGTCCAACCTTTTGGCTTCCCTGGGCCACATTGGAAGAAGAACTGTCTTGGCCCACATATAAAATACGCTACCACTAATGACAGCTGATGAGCTAAGAAATAAAGGTCCGTGTATAATATTTGTAATGTTTTCGGAAAGATTAAGGCTGTGCGTTGGGCCGCACTCCAAGCCGTCCTGGGCCGCGTGCGGCCCGCGGGCCGTGAGTTGACAGGCTCCTCGTACCTGCCCGTGGTGCTGTTTAGGAGATGAGCTGTGTTACCACTGCTCCCAGAGTTGAGGACTTTGCCTGCTGCTCATCTTCTATCAACTACTGAGGATTGATTAATTTGTGTGACAAAGAAAAACAAAAACAAAAATCACTGAGCTCAAAAGAATGAACGCATGGTTTTTCGTGGCGGGGAATTAAAGCAAATTACAAGCCAGCCCCCGGATAGGACACGATTCCCACTTGTCTGCCATCCCTTCGCAAAAGCCAAATAAACCAGCTGAAGATTAGGAAGAATATAAATCACAGGGTAAGACGCGCCGGTTTAGGGTCCTGTTGGGACTCAGTGATCGCTCCACGGAGAGTTCCCGCAGCGTTCTGTGGAATGACAGAATAAGGTTTTCTGGAATGAAAATGATGGCTTTGAATAGGAGTCCCTAAGAAACATCTTGGAAACTGACCTGCACACAGCCCCGCCCCTACCCGGCCCCTTGAGGTCCTGCTCGAAGCCCAAGACGGCGTGGCACATGGTGAAATGACTAAGTTAGCAAAGAGTCTTTAGGGGAGAAGAGAGCATGCAGGAGTAGAAGGAGGCCGTGCTTACAGAGACAGCTTTGGAAGCTTCCAAACTCAGGAAGGGTGGGGTCCCCTCTCCCCAGAGCCAACCTCCTGGCTAACAGATCCTGGTGCTGGACGCCAGACCACGGGGCCGTCCGTCTGCAGTCGAACCAGCTCTGGATCTTGCTAACCCTCTTTCCTTGGGCGGGGTACAGCCTGCGTCTCCGTTTTCTTGTCTGCAGCACGGTAACGGCAAGGAAAGGGCCTTTTCCCCAGGCTGCGGTGAAGACTGGACAGGGCAATTACGTAAAGCTCCACTCTCCACGTGGCCCACTGGAAAGACGGAGAAAGGGGGAATAAGGGATCCCACACCCTCATGCAACTGAGACCTCAGGGGGAGCCTTCGTGGCTCACTAGTCCAACTGTTTTGTTCTACAGATGTGAAAAACGAGGGTCCTAAAATGGAAATTGATGTCCGCAAGGCCCCCTAACTAATGTCACGGCTGGTACTCATCTCAGGAGTCCCCAGCTGGGGTTTGAAACATGCTGCAAGACCCAGACACACTCAAGTCCCACCCAGGAGGACAGCAAGCTCACTGCTTCACTGCCAAACACCCGCTGGAGCTCAGCACTTGGCACCCTTGTATCTGCTCAAGAGGTGTTTGTAACGGGGTTGGAAAGGTAAACATGGATGCGAATTAATGCAAACATCATCCGTTGTATTAAACATCACAGCACGGCCTGCACGTAGTCGGCACGTGGGAGATGGAATCAAGGGTGGAGTGGGGGCTGGGGCGGGGGACGTCATTTATACAAACTCCCAAGACGCTTCCTTTCATAGACGACGGCAGGAGCTGGCCTGGCCCCCGTCCCACCTCTCCCGGGGAAGAGGCCCAAGTCCCACAGCTTTTTCTGCAGCGGGTCACAAATTCAGCTTAAATGACAACTGGCGTGGGCAGAGAGGAGGTTACACCTCTATTTGCTGGGGACTAAACTGGCCTTCCTCCTGAGCCCCCGCTAGTAGGACGGGGAACTGAACTAACTGTCCGCTCTGGTTACAGGGTCCAGACGGCTCAGCAGTGCTTTGAGTCACGTCAAGACGCTTTTTGATAAAGACGTTCCGTCTCGCAGTGACACTCCTCCTTCCTCTTTCTCTCTGGGGGTCGGGGGGTTCAAATGTGGGGAGGGAGCAGGGAGGCCAACAAGGTCCTACTTAGAGGGGGGATGGGAAGTTCATGAGCATTAGGTCCTCGGCCTCCTGGTGTCCAGCGTGCTGCTCTGCGTTCACCCGGGAGCCGCCTGCCCTGCTGGCCATGACAGCGGGAGGCCGGGGCTGGGAGGACTAGGCTGTGCCCCTGCTTGGGCAGGGTTTGCAGCAGCCCCTGGCCCTGACGCAGGGATCCACTCTGCAGCCTTCACTCTAGGGCCACCTCACCCCAGGGACCCCCTCTGGCAAGCTTTTCCCAGCCAGACTCTGAGCAGCTTCTAGGTCCTGCCTGTGCCATGTGGACGCCGAGAGGTGACTGGAAAGCCAAACCTTAAGGTCTCTCTCTTAGTCTGCTTGCTGTAAGATGATGCCATGCATTGGGTGCTTTCAACAACAGAAACCTGCTTCTCACTGCTTTGGAGGCTGAAAGTCCAAGATCAAGGTCCAGCAAAGTCGATTTCTGGTGAGAATTCTCTTCTTGGTTTGCTTTCTCACTGTGTCCTCATATGGCCTCTCCTCGGTGTACCCATCTCCCTGTCTGTCTGTCTGTCTGTCTGTCTCTTTCCCTGTCTCTCTCTCTCTCTCTCTCTCCCTCTCTCTCTCTCTCTCTCTCTCTCCCCCTCTCCCTGTCTCTCTCTCTCTCCCTCCCTCTCCCTCCCTCCCTCTCTCTCTCTCTGCCTCTCTCTCCTCCTTTTAAGGGAGGACATAGTTCAGCCCATGGCAGCCTCTCTCTGCCAGGCCACACTGTGAGGCCAGGTTCCCAAGGGAACTCTGAGAGGGGATCCCTTTCCAGAGTTCAAAATAAGGTAGAAGGGACAGTGGCCTCTCTTGGCCCTGCACGTTGCCTAGTTCGGGAGAAAAGGGTGTGTGCGTGGCTTGTAGATGAGGAAAAGAAGCTAAGACGACATTTCTAACAGCAAAGCAGAGCACTTGAGACTTCAGAGACCTGAGTTTTAATCTTTTAATTATTTTCCGTGTGACCCAACGTGACATAGTCTTCCCTTGGGCTTTATCCCCGCTGCCCTCACCTCGGGGGCTGTTGACCTGCCTCCTAAGGTGGCTCACGGACACCAGCAGAAGATGTAATTGCAAAAGTCCTTTTCTGAAACCATGAAGATGCCTTTTGAAGCTGCAAAGGAAAGTAACGCTCTATTAACCGGAACGCAAGCAATCTGCATCCACTCCGTGTGTCCGCATCTGCCAGTCCCCACGGGTGCCGGTGCCCTGAGAGCCTGTCGTGCCCCCTTTCCAAATCTAGGACATCTGCAGAGGAAAGCCTGAGCGCTAATGCCGGAAGCCTGACTTCCCTGTGGTCTGGAGCAGTGGTGAGAGGGAAAATGAGACTTCCCATCGAGGGTGACGAGCAAGCGAAGCTCGGGGACATTCGCCCACCTGAATGGAGCTGGGGATGCGAGAGAACACAGGAAACATCCTGCATAACCCTCCTGTGACAGTTTGTCAGAGAGAAGGAAATCCTTAATATACTTTTAGTAAATGTTTTATTGTATTGGATTATGGGAATTAAGGGAACAAAGGATCCATGCCATATTTTTCAAAAGCAATATTTTTAGAATCACAAATTATATTGAAAATTTTATACCAAGAAAATAAAAACAAAGATCAGAAGAACTAAACAGCATTTATATATGTCTCTACAGAGATATATATGTATATTAGCAAATTGAAATATAGCAAATGCCCACAAAAACATCCACCTAAAAGAGATGCAAATTATATTTTTGACACATTTTCAGCACAATCACCTAATACAATTTTCTTTTATAGGCAGAGGTAATAAATAGTGCAAATGTATATTTATGGTGTATTTGACAAATGTGTTTGCTTTGAGTCAGAGGGAAAAGCTCCAGTGATTTTATGGCGGAAATGCATCTCATCTACCTGGACGAAATTGCTCTTTTCCTTCTGGATTTCTCGCTGTGACCACATCTGAGGTGGGCACAGAGCTTGGTACATGCTCGGAATAAGGATTCGGAGCCTACCTGAACATCAAGATGTCACAGCATGTGTGTGTGCGCGTTTACATCCCGTCTCCTGTCTGAGACTCTCCGCCCCCGGAGACGAAGGACGGTCGGATGCTCTCCCACGGCTCTTTCCACCTCCAGGAGAGGGACTTCCATGGAAGAGGTGCGTCCTCAGGGCGTCTTCTGCCAGAGCGCCGGGGTGGCCTTCAGGGAGCCGGGCTCGTGCTCTGAGCGGGTCTGAGGATCTGCGCAGCGACTCACCCCTCATCCAAGGACACAAGACTATTCCCCCAGCTGATGAGCTTACCTTCCGAGGTAAGTGTTCCCCTTTAAGTGCATCCACCTGTCCAGTGTGTCCTGCGGGGGTGCCAATGTGGACAAGGCCCATCCTCCAGGGTCACGTAAGAGAAGCAAGGCCGGAGGTTCAATGCTGGCCAGGGCGGGGCAGCCTGAGGGGAAGAGTAAAAACGGGGCTTCTGAAACCTTTGCCCCTTCGCTAGCGCGCCCCTGCCTCACCCAGGCTGCCCCGGGGAAGGGCTGCATTGTCGTGAGTGTGGAAACTGCCGGGGGGAGAGCCTGTGTGTGAACCTCTCTGAGCAGAGATAGGGGACTGATCCACAGGGCAGGGCAGTGCAGGCAGCGGAGGATCCAAGGTAGACAGGGATTGGGGAGCAGGGGTCAGACCCACACCAGAATCCAGTGGTGCTCGCCTCGGGGACAGTTTCTGGAGATACCGGTGGCTAACTTCATCACAGAGACTCAGCTGATAAGCAGCCTTTTCTCGATGCCTTGACATCCTAGGCCTCCTGGAGGCAGCAAACGCACCCACCTTTAGACGCAAAGGGACATCAAGGAATTGAGAGGCTGTGCCTCGTCGTCTGGCCCTTCCCCTGCCGACCCCCTTCCTTAGTTCCGTGTCTGCTCAGGAGGGCCTCATCGGGAAGGACCTTCACGTGCACACGTCCTGCTCCAGACCTGAAAGGAAGTCCTCAACCACCCCCTCCATGCTGCTGTGAGCAGATATATTTACATTTCTCTAAGCTTGGGTGACATCCTTGGATGAGGAGCTCTAAGTACCAAGAATTATTGTTATTACTATGTAGTTACTGCCTAGCGTGCGGCGAATTACCCTGCCCTGCTGTGTAAAAGATGTATTGTGGGATGGGGAGTGAGGAAGGGAGAGAGACATCGAGGCTGCGGAGGAACCAGAGGCAAGTGTCCTGAAGAGAGGCTGGGACATGAGCACGGGGTCTCCACCAGGTGCACGCTCATGGCTGGAAGCGAGAACTGATTCTTTCCACTCAGCCAGCAAACGTGAGACGCCATGAAGACACCAGCCCCGGAGAGGACGCACGGCATGGGCTTGCAGGCCTGGATTCAAATCCCAGCTCCAACCCCTACAACTGCCCTTCGGATGAGCTAATGCTTGGTAGGTGGTACTTGGCACATAGAAAGCTCTAAATACTTGCAGCAATTGTTATCACTATTATTACTACTGCTATGGGGAAACCCCCCAAAAACCTGGAATTCTCTTCTGGAGGGTGGGGCCCTGTAGTACAGGCCTCCCCCGCTAGGTGAGGGTTCTTGGAACCCACCTGCTTCCGTGTACAAGCTGGCGTGCTTGTGAGAATCTGCGTTTGGCTTCAGTGAATTTTTTTTCTGGAGATTCAATGCTTTTGCCCATTTGATGGGTGACTTATGTGAACAACGTGCAACATGACAATGCAACTGCCCACACCGCGCTGAGTGTTTAGCAGTTTTGACAAAAAACAGCATGACACCCCTGCCCTGCCCTCCCTATTCACCCAATCTTGCCCCAGTGACTTTTTTTTTTGTTTCCCCGAATGAAAACAAGTCCTCAGAGGGAAAGGTTTTGCCAATGCAGAAGAGGTAAAGCAAAAAAAAAACCAGCGGAAGCACTGAAAAGCATTGAAATCAGTAAGTTCAGAAACTGCTTTGAGCCGTGGAAAAGGTGTCTCCACACATGTATTGCATCAAACAAAGGGTACTTTGAAGGTGACTGAAGTTTAAACATGTTAGAATAAATATATAAATTGTTATCCATACATTCTGGTTTTGGGGGGTCCTTCTCATGTTATGAGGCCTTGGGCGAGTTGTCAATGATTTGCAGAAGGACCTGGTACAAAGTCTAAAGCATTGTTTTCAAATAGAGTCCAGGTTTCCTGGGAGGAGTCAGCACAGAGATCCTGGAGAAACAGGAACCAACCAACGTGGAACCACTGAAAGGGGTCAAATGGGCACCTCCCAGCATTGCCAAGGTTCCACCCTGGGGACGGGGGCGGGTTCTCAATTCAAGTGGCAGCCTTGCTAAAGAACTCTGGGTTTGTATTTACAGAAGAGCAGTCAAGGGTAAGATCAATAACCCACATTTGTCTTTCCATCAAGAAATCCTGAGACTGTTCTGGAACCCAGTGCCGCATAGTGTGCATCTTGTTTCTCCCCAGCGCCTCAGGAGCAGACATGAGCTGGGAGGCCCGTGCTGCGACTTCACGTCCCATCACTGTTTCAAGCACACCCCACGGGGATGACCTCTGTGGTTCACAGTCACTGTGCAAGACTAGGGGCATCGATGATAAGAAATGCCCCTTGTGGTACTGCCGCGGAGAACTAATGACGAAGGAGGTAAGACGAAGCATCCGGAAAGATGACTGACCAAGTGAGAAATGACCGGAGTTTGGATTCAGAGTCCTTTGGGTGATCAGGAGATGTTTCCCTGCTTCCCAGGAGATCATGGAGCAACTCAGTGTGAGAACATCCGCTCTAGAATAATCACCCTCCCACAGTGACACACAGGGTGATGTATATATGCTGTCAACCCGAGATAAAGAATGACCTTGTTTTAGTAACTGGTTGTCCCATCAGTTGGTAGTTGAGGTTGATGGTTGGATTGTTTTCCCCTCAGTTGTTTGAAGTGGTCTGATGTTTTGGGGGACATGTAACTAAAAACACTACGCCCATCCCTGGAATTGAGTGATAGAAATTCATTCCAAAAAACCCTGAATAAAAACCAAGGTATTTGAGTGGCACGAACTACTGGGCTGCTGGATGTACAAGCAGCTCCCCCCACCCCCATCTCTTCCTTGTTTCCCCCACTTACTGCTTTGCTTTTCCTCATCCCTGTCTGGGTCCGTTGCAGAGTGGTGGAACTTTCGGGGCCTGAGCATAGTAATTAGTCACTCATCGGAGCATTGCTTGAAAGGGATCTTCTCATTCTTTCCTCTTAAAAGCTCAAGAATTACTTCTCAAACTTCTCCCTCTTTTAAACTAATAAAACAAAACACAACAAAACAAAACACTCTTTGAAAAGTGAAAAATACCCCCACTGAATAGGCTGTCAGATGCGAAGCAGTTTAAATTCCACTAGTGTACGTGATTGATTCTTTTCTATTTCAGGAAAACAGAACAACTCAGGAAACTGAGAAACACGTGGGATCCCCGAGCGGGTGCCCCTCACGCATGCGTACGTCCTGTTTTGGAAGGCGGCTGTTCTGAAACCCGTCCCTTGCCCTCATGCCAGACCGTCAGTGAATAATTTAGATTTGGGGGTGGCGAGAGGGGCAATCCACAAAAACACCTCTTATATACCTGGTAGAATTTCACGGGGATGCAACGTGGGGTTGGAGGAGTGTGCACCCTCAGGCCCAGTTACCACGCAGGATTGTAGGGGCTGGCCCAATGTCCCCTGTGTCACACCTCTGCTTCCTAGACAAGGCGAGCAGAGGCGGAGTGAGGCAGCAGTCACCCGTGGGTGACAACGCAATGGACTCTTTGGAGCCCTTTTCCTTAAAGCAATGAGTTCTCTGATGGACTAAAAGTTTTCAACAGATGACCTGGCTTGGTTCTTTAAAGAGAAAAAAAAATACAAGAGGAGTGACCAAGCCATGCCAATGGGAGGAACGAATTCTTTGTTGGAGACCATTTTTATGGTAAGTTGTTCGTTGCAGATTGTGACCAACCTGCCACGGTCTCTCCCTCCTGTTCCTTCTGTCAGTCGACATTGAGGAAACACGCTTCCAAGCTTGAGAATTCATCTTGTCTGATTAATGGTGTGTACATAGAGATTTTGGTCTCATCTTCCTTCTCTCGGTCTGTTTTATTCCGTTGTTTGCTGTGCTACAACCCTGCGGATAGATGGTTCTGCTGTGATAAATGTAAAGTTTGCACAAGCCATGTAACAGCAGGACAGCCTATTATCACTGTACATTTTCCATGGCTGTGCAAACCTCTGTAGGCTATTTTATTGCTAATAGATCCATAGAGAAACAGTAGTGATTTTACGACTCTTTTTAAAATGGAAATTCATGTTTGAGAAATACAACTGGGAGGAAACAGATGTAAACCACTTAAGCATTTGCAGAAAATTGAGATGCACACTCTTATTTACAGACCTACGTAGCCTCCATCGCTTTATTTTCAAAATTAAAATAAGCAATCTGTTTGCCGTGGGAAATGAGGAACAGTAAACTTGTTGTTTTTCCTTTTATACGGCAATGGCCACCATCGCTGGGTTTAATGGCAGAGCTAAAACAGGATGGCAATTTTTTTCCCCTTAGATTTTATTGTCTATAACACACTCCCTGTGTAATCTGTGTGAGAGGTAGGCAAGTGGGAAAGATTTGAGCGTGTCTGAACTCACATTATGCTTTAACAGCTAAAATGATTACCAGATACATTGGAAGAATTTTAACCAAGTATTTAACACTACCTGTAACTGGCTTAAAATATTGGAAGTATCAACCAATCTTCACAAAAATATATTTTTGTATGTGCAAACACAAAAGCATAACGCCTCCAAAAATATTCATTCTTGCCTCTTCCCAACCTTCTCATATCTTGAGGAATTGTGATAAATCTCACCTTTGGGAAAGGAGATGTATATTGAAGCATCATAGAACAACACATCAATGAGATATGTGTGTATTGGGTTCGTCAGAAGTTCTTTCTGACACGTGAATGCTGATTTTTGTTTTGTTTGTTTTTTAGTTTTGGAACCATATTTTTAAAACGTGTGGCAAAACAGACATAAATTCTGTCATTTTAATCATTTCGAAGTGCACGATTCAGCAGCATGAAGTACATTCACATTGTTGTGCGACTATCACTATCATCCACCGCCAGAAATCTTTCATCTTCCCAAATAGAAACTCTGCACCCCTTAAACCCCAGTTCCCCATCACCCAGTTCCCATGGTCCCTTGCAACTTCTGTTCTTCTTTCTGTCTTGATGAATGCGACTACCTCATATAAATGGAGTCCTACAGTATTTGTTCTCTTGTCATTGGCTTATTTCGCTTCACATAATGTCCTCAAGTTTCATTTATGTTGTAGCATGTGTCAGAATTTCCTTCTTTTTTAAGGCTGAATGGCATTCCCTTGTATATATATGCCACATTTTGTTTATGCACTCATGTGCTGACAGTCATCTGATTTTAATTTTGGGGCGTATTCCCAGCACCATGGGAGTGGTAGCCTGCCTATTACTGAGCACTGCAAAGTGGGCCACAGCAAACTTAGGAGAATGAGGACCGCCTAGACCAGACTTGCAATGTGAGGTGGGAAGATTTCTGGTCTCTGGGTACTCCCTAATTTGGTGAATCTTTTGCTTTTACCCTAGGTCTTTGTAAAAGGAGGCTAATCCAAACCCTCTTAGAAAACTGAAATTCTTCTCAGAGACTAGATATGATGGACTTCAGCCCAAGGTCAGAGACTACAACATATTCTTCATGCTCCTTTGCAACCCTAATGCCTCCCTGATCGTGGCTTTTGGGTCACATGCAATGAGACACCGCCATGGCCAGCCAAGTCCTGAACTCCATCCTTGGTGAGGACCATACTGAACTGAGATGGTATCAAGCGCATTCAGAACCCTGTTTGCCATGCACTCCACTCTCTCACGCTGGAGAAATTAAAGCACCGTCCGCTGTTTACCATGTTATCTCATGGCCCATATGATGCATAGGAGCTTCCGTTTATGGCCCCTTGGTGACATAAGCTAATACAGGCCCACGTGGCGGAAGCATCTCGGTTTGATTGTTGCTGCTGTCATAGTCACCAGGCTTTCGGTGTTCTCTGCCATGTTCTCTGCAGTGCTGGGTGTCCTTATCAACAGAGCAGGGTACCTGTGAAGTTAATTTCTGCCACCTGTGTGTTGTCAAGTAATTAAATAACTTTGGGGTTTTCCTAAACATCTATTACAAGAGAAAATGGACCTTTGTCAAGAAAAAAATCTCATTAATGGAGATACTTCGGCATTACATATGTGTTGTGACATTACCCTTGACTAAAAAAAAATAGTTTGCATGCATTTATTTATTTATTCTACATTCTATTTTATTGATGAAGTCAGGAAACGTTTTCAAAGAAACTAAGTGAGGCTAAGGTGATGTCAATTATGAAGTTCACCAGCCGACCCTGAAAAGACTCCAGGAATGAAATTGGCTCCTTTTCTTTCTTGTACCTGGTGCCAATGTCAGCCCATTTGGAGGGAGGTGGATGGGGTTGAGATGGGCAATAGGGTAATAGAGGCAGGGGGTTCAGGAACGTTCCCCCGGGCAGGCAGTGAGTCACTGCTGAAGCCATTTGGAGAGAGCATGTCCCGTCTTCTCACTCATCGTCTGACTCCGCTCCCCAGAGCCGGCTTGCACCGCGGCGCTCCGGGGTCGTCGCTTCCCACAGCCGTGTCTTAAGGGGGTGCGCGCAGAGCAATCATGACTATTGGGAACGTAACTTAAGATTATTGCTACCAGCCACACACATTCCATTTGCAGGCTGATTGGTACACTGAAGAGCTCTCATTGACATTTCGTGGTTTAACATAAAGATTTCTTGTGCATAGCTCAGGAAAGAGAGACAGATTTTCAAACAGCTGTCTAATATCTCTGTCAACATAGAAATTAAATAGATTTAGGAACTTCAGAGAAACATACGCACATTTAATGCCCAGTAATGATCAATTCTAATTTCCAGTTGCAGAAATAGGAATTGTTTTCAATGTGTTCTGTGGGTTATTCCAAATAAACATCTGGCATCATTTTATTTCTTTTTAATCATTTGAATGGTGATATTATAGGTCTTTCTATTTATTTGTCCAGCTATAGAGCTGATGATACTATGACGATATTGAAATGAATCCATGTCGCCATCCGCTTTCAAATGAGCACATTACATTGTTTTAAAGCAACTGTTCCACTTTTAGATTTGGATTCAAACTTCCTGCAAACTTGTTACAGCATTTTTTTTTTCTTTACTGGTGATAAGGAAAGACAGACGCACCACCCTGCCTTTAGGGTCAGAAGTGGGTTTGTGTTTGAAGGCAGTCCACCCGCTGCTCACCACACGGGAGAGCGAGCACACAAAGGAATGACTCGGAACTCCCCATTCGAGCCTCATGTTGTTGCAGCTGACTTGTAATGTCGACCACGCAGAAATGCAGTTCTCATGCAGGCATCCTGGACTCACATCCCAGCTCTACTCCTCTCTAGCTTGCGACCATCGTCAAAGTGATTCCCTTCCCTGAGTCCCCAGTTCTTCGCCTTCAGTGCAGATTAATAATAATTACTTGAGAGAATGCATATGAAGCATCTCAAACTGTACACAGGATAGAGATAGCCATCCTTACGAGGGCAAATCTAAAGCCACAGCGCCTTCCCTTAAGCCCACTCAGGACCCAGCTTGGGGAAATGAGCTGAAATGAATTTGGCTGGGTATCTGCACAGGTGACTCAGAGTAACACTAATAAGAGCAGAAGCAAATGAACTTGGGTCTAGCGGCCCAACCCCTTCCTCTCTCGGAGGATGACCTCAAACAGATGAGTGGTCCAGCCTCTGTGCAGGAAGAAAACGTGAATTCACAGTCAACAGGTACAGGGCTCTGCTGAGAGTCATGGGAACTAATCAAAATTATGGATCATTTTAATGAGAGGTTGCTTTGGAGCCCAGCGGGCAGTCACAGTTACAGTTGATTTAGGCCAATGCGAGGATTGTAAAGAAAACACACCTTCAGTCTTTAAGCCCTGTAGCTTCTTTGGGGGTAATTAAAAAGAAATCCAGCGGTGCGTGGAGTCACAGCTCTCCATGGCCTTCCATGGATGCACATCTGGGCCCCTCAGAGCCAGTCAAGACACGCTTGATCTAGTGTGGTTTTTCCTGCTGCATTGGCTGTCCTGTCCCCGACACGAGAGCTCTATCCACATTCCTCATCATGGGGTAACGTTTCAAATGCCAAGTGCTTCACCCAAATCAAGTCCCTAAAAGCAGCAGTTCTACGTTTTATACTCATAAGCAAGATGGCGTGGGGACAAACAGCTGCGTATCCCAATCCTGGCTCCTAATCAGCTGACCCGTTTCTTCCTCTGAGAAGGGAGAGTGTTTAATGAGAGTAATTAAACAAGTTAATGCCTATGAAGCATTCTGTCCAGTGTTCGGCACATAGTAAGTGCCCACTAAAATGATGGAATAAATGGTAGCTACCCATAGAAGGAGGACACGAATTCTAATAGTACAAAGGGCAATTAATTTTAGCTGTTAGATTTGCTTTAGGCCAAGGCTTCTCAGGTAAATTAAAAAAAAAAATTCGCTCCTCAGGCTTTTGGCAAAGATCAAGTATAAAACACAAAAATAAAACAAAAAATCTTTTGAAAGAGCCATAGAAATAATGCAGGCCCACAGATTTGAAACCCAAAATTGGTAGGAACAACCCAAAGAATGTCATTTGCTTTTCTTTCACCTCTTTTTGCTGAAATCTTTTCTCTGCTTGATTTCAACCACTATATGTTTCTTCTTTTATTCTGTCAAATCCCTTTTTATATATTTTGAAGATTTGTTATTAAGTACATGGAAGTTTCTGATGAATTAAATTTTAAAAAACTAACCTTACTGATGCTCATTATCTAAAGTAATGCTTTTGCTTAAGGTCTATTTTATCTGATATTATACCAACATTTTTTGGGCTACTGTCTGCCTTGTGTGAGTTTCTCCTCAAATTTGTTCTCCCCATCTTGTATGACATGATTCTTCCTCTTTCCCACGTTTAGCTGGAGATTTGATCGCCTGAGTAAAGACCACATTTCCCAGTGTCCCTTGAAGCTAGGTATGGCCATGTGGCTAAGCTCTGGTCACTGAGATGAACACAGATGGGTCATCTGACAGCTTCCAAGAACCTACCTTAGGCAGTGCAGGATGTGCCATTCCTTCTTCTTCATCCTTCCTTCATCCCACATCCTGGAATGCATATGCTCCCATCTTGGACCCTGCTGGTTAAAGGGACCCAATGCGGAACCATAGAATATAATAGAAAGAGCCCAGGTGTCCAATACCAGACTGTACCCTGAATACTCACCTAGAGGAGAGAAAAAATACATTTCTATCTTGTTTAAGCCACTGCTGTCTGGAAGTTTCTGTTACTTGCAGTCAAATCTATTTCCCAATGACTATACCTGTTATATTCTTTTTCTTTGAAGTTTTCATTTTCTTATATTTTATGGATGTTAATTATAAATACAATTTGTTTGGAGGTTTGGTTTGGTTTTGTCTTGTTTTTGCTGTTGTTGTATGTTCTCTTTTAGTTTGAATCTGATTTGATGGTCTTAGTCTTTTAACCAGAAAGTTTAATCCATTTCTACTGAGTGTGATTATTACTGTGCTTAGTAAATTCATTATACTGGCTTTATCTTGTCATTTTTCTTCTATATTTTCTATATTTCTTCATTCCTCCTTTTAGATTTAATTTACTTTTATTTATTCTCAGCTTGTTTGCAGTCTATTTTAATCTCCATAGAATACACTGCTTAACCTAGCAATTTTAGCATGCCTGTTTAATTTAATAATAGCTAAACAGTGTCAGCAAGAACTTTTCAAATTCTGAATTTGTTGATACTGGTAATGTTTGAAGATTCATTCCATAAAGGTAAATTATAATATCCTCTTCCTTCATGGGAGAATTATACAGGTTCTGGCCCATTGATAAAAAAAATAAAATAAAACAAGACCCACAGTTGGGCATCTGTCCCAGAGTCAGGCGTGAGTTTCTCAACCTTAAGGATACTGTTGGTTACTGTTCCCCTCAGGAACCTCTTATTTTGAGAAAAAAGTGTCACACGTGTAAGGATTTTATGAATGTGTTTATTATATCTTCAGTCCACTGAGATTTTTAAGACCACTTACAGAAATGCAAACCTTACAGTAAGATGAAGTATCATGTAGTTGAGGGAACTGAGGAGGAAAACCACCTTTATTCAATCATTCTCATTCCCATTTTTATTAGGACACGAAACTGCCAGTCGGAACTTGGGATTAGCCCAAGATGACCAGCGTTAGCCCAGCACTTACGGAGTTCTGCCAGAACCACGGAAACAAGCTGCTCCCTCGGCCTGCTTGCCTTGTACACCTTCAGCAGTGTTAGCAGTACCCCTTGGGGGCCCTCTTTACCAGCACAAGCTGTGAAAGGTCCAGGCATCGGCTTTAGGGACCCCTATTCTAACTTTCACCTGAAAACTGGAAAAGTTCATGCTTCTCCCATCCCTCCCATCACGCCCAGGCTGCTCTCCACGTGGGAATCCCCTTCTTGTCCTCATGTCTCAACCCAGACATCACCTCCTCCTGGAAGCCTCCTCTGAGCAGACCCTGAACTTGAGCAGAGTCTGTGCAGTGGGCCGCTGGCACATCATAGCGGGGCGCGGCAGGGCTGCCCTCTCCTCGCGTGGGGACCGCCCACTTCCTTGCTTACACCCTCCACCTAGGTTGCACCTCCAGTATCCAGGGCAGTAGCTGGCACAGAGGGAAGTATACAATCAGTGGTTATTTGATGTATGTATGAATGGATGGATGAATGGATGGATGGATGAACTAATGATGCTAATGCTGATGTACAGTGCATGTAACCGACACAGGTATTCGAGATTATTGACATCTGTCCCTCTCCTGAAACCTTGAAAAATACTTCTACTGGTGAGTCCCACTGACTGGTTTCTAACTTCCCAAACTGAAGAGAAACTGGCCACCTTTGGTGGACACGCTTTAAGATGGCTCCCAGTGATCCCTACCTTCTAGTATTCACAGCCTTGTGTTACTACCTTGAGTGTGGACTCTCTTCTTAAAAAACAAACAAACGAACAAACAAACCAGAAATGATGAGATGTTATTCTCTGATTAGGAAGGCTATGGCTTCTGTCTTGGGCTCTCTCTCCTCCCTTTCCCTTGCCTCCCCTCCCTTCCCCTCCCTTCCACTCCGCTCTCCTCTCCCCTCCTCTCCTTTCCTACTATGATGAAAGCAAGCTGTCATGTTGCACGTAGCCCAGTGGAGAGACCCACGTGGTGTGTTGAGGCACTGAGGCCATCGGTGCAACAGCCTGCAAGAAACTGAAGCCAACTGCCAGCCATGAGAGCGAGCCTGGTCGGCACTGCCCACGTTAGATAGCTCCAGGTTGGCATCAGGGCCACGATGCCTATGAGGTGGGGAATCTGCACCATCACTCACTTATTCCTGCATTCCTCAAATCCAATCCAAACGCAACTTTAATTTTCTAGCACTGTGTGAAGCCTCTAACATTCTTGGCCATAGCACAAAATGGGCACGCCAAAGGCCCACATTTTTAAATGTGTTCCCTTGGGCTTTCTATTAAATTCTCTTTCAAGTACATCTTGTTGCTGATGTTTTTAACTTTGAAAATTAGCTGTATGGGTCCATTATATATCCCACTAATATTTGAGCCAGTTGGATGGAGAGTTGAGTATATACATTGATTTGTAAAATCTTTCATCCTAAATTTCTTGCAAAGCTCCTTAAAAATGTAGGCCTGGCTTCTAACAGTTCTCTAATATGTAAGCTTTTTTTGTAAGTAGAGAAATAAAAAAATTATAATAAATTTTATCGAAATAAAATTTTCTTATACTAATTCCTAAAAGCAAAGTGCTACAATTTCTATGAGACTGCCCATGCTTGAAGTCTATGTGGTAGCACCCTAAAAGATTAATAATCCTCTGAAATAATTAGCAAAGTGGCTATTTCCTTTTTTCCTTCTCTTGAGGTAAAACAAATAAAAAAATTCAGCCTGATGAATTTCTTATTCTAGTGTGGGAAGGTGTGTATTTGCAGATAGCACCTGTTCATTGCATCAGTAACTCAGGTCTTCGTGTGCATCATCACCTAGGAGATGGGTTAAAACCACTCCTATAGATTCAGGAGGCTGAGAGAAGGGATCAGGTACCTGCATTTTTATTAAGTCCCTAGAAGACTATAATGCACCCCAAGTTTAAGAACCAGTGCATTGTCTTCTTAGATTATCCATGCCTTCCTCCTTGAAAGGTACGGAAGGCCAGGAGGTCATGGGGCCGCCACACCTTGGGTTCTCCAGGACTGGGCTGGTAGACGATGACTGTCATCCATGTCTACAAGGAACGCCAAAGCTAGGGGAGGGGGTAGAACTGTGAGCTGAGGGGGCAGCTTACGTTCATCAGGCTGCAAAGGAATTGCCCAACCTGTGGACCAGCACCTAAGAGGCCATGACTGGGAAGCCAGGAATCCAATGAGAAGCTGAGAAGAGGGGTAGGGCAAGGGGCGAAGCCAGGGTCATTGTGAAGTTCAAGCATTGTCTATGACCTGTCCACGTGAGGTGCGGCTGGGCGGGGCAGCTGCCCCTGAAGCATGGGAGCTGTCTGATAACTGAAGCAGATTCAATTCATCTGTGGTTTTCCAGGAATTAACTGAGAAACTGATCTTTAGCCTAGAGAGGGGCTGCATGGAAACAACCTCTTCTTCATCTGCTGAGACGGCTGCTATGTGGAGGCAAGACCTCGGGGCCCTGAAAACAGAGGGCTGCGTTGGAATCCTGACTGCCTTCACCACGGTGTGACCTTGGGCGGGTCAAAGTCATTTCCCCAAGACTCAGTGTCCCCAGCTGTAAATGGGGCTGCTGTCAGAAGGGACGGGAAATGCCGGGGAACGAGGTCAGCACTCACTCAATGCTGGTAGGTTTGAGAGCAGACCCCTCGTGTTGGTTTTCATTTCTTTGTGATTAATCGTTCAGCAGAGTGCTTCGCATACAGTTAGTACTCAAATGATACCCAGGGAATGAACAGATTCCTAAAGATGATAAAAATACTGTAGTCCAAGTCATGCAACCCACCGAGCCACAGCAGGCTTGCTCTGTCCCCGAAACTTAACTCAGCCATGGTGAGATTTCAAGGCAAATGGATAAATAATGGTGGTAAGTACATTCAAACGATTTAATAATAAATGAATGAATTGTTGAAACTGAACTACTGGGTGGTCATTGAATCACAGGATGCTAAATATCCACTTGAAAAATGGTGCCAAGTATTTATATTTGCTATTAAAATTTTGTCGAATATTTCAGTTATATCCAAATGCCCAGATAGCTGGGTGATGTGAGCCAAATGACTAATTATTGACTGAACTTTTCATTTTCATTGAGTCTATTTTGAGATCGTGCAGCCTGAGTCACTCTTGCGGATACAATGAAGGAGAAAGGTGGGAGGAGCCATCCCACGGGCAACCTTGGACTGTCCCCGGAGTTCCGGTTACAAACAGAGCTTCAATGTCACCACAGCCATTGCAGGTTCACAGTGAAGGAATCATTTCAGAGGCTCTATTTTTAGAGTCCATCATAATAAGAGAGAGCTTTGAAGTTCTCCAAGACCTTTGTCACATAGCTTTTAATTCATGAGAATTGCATTATCACTTAAATTAGGTATATAATATTCTCAAGGCTATAAAGTCCAGCTGATGGCCAATTACATTTTAATCTGTTTAATAAAATTTCCTAATGAAATATCGAATCAATGGATATTTGTATTGTGTGTGCTTCACGCTAATACGTGGTGACATAAATGCCTAGTCAGAGGCGCATGTGTACTACACACATCAATACTGTTCAGGCTCTTTTGTCTTGTAGATTTAAAACCAATCTGCTGTCAATGTTTTCTGCATTTAGGGGGGCAAAATCCCTTGTTCAGTTTAAATGTCTAATATTCAAATTTATATCTAGATGTTTATCACCAAACCAAAATTAGTTACCTACCACTATGGGTTTTGCATGCAGATTTTCTGAGGTTGCACTAAACCAAGCATTGCAAATCTGTGGTGTGCCACTTGGTTGCTGCTTTTTCGTCTATTGGTTGCAGAATTGTAAAATGAAAGAGGCAAGAATTTCTCACCGTCATTTATGAATCAAATATAGCAGTACAAAAAGTTCAGGAGTTCCATGAGCTACTCAACTGAATCTGAACATCTCTCTCCTTTGTATAGTACTTTTTGTGCACTGTTGTTCTGTATCCCCAGGAAGGGAGGATTAAGTAAATAATGAATAAACATGCCTCATTGAAGTGACTTTGACAGTTCATCTAAGTTTACGCATATAAATTAAGGTAAGGTCTTTCTAGTCCCTCAAAACCGTTTTTTCCCCTTTAAGCAACTAGACTGAAATACAGTATAAAAGTGTATGAACACTCCGTTAAAGGCATAGATTTAACCCTGCTGTTTTGCTTCTAATCATTATTAATTGCCTCCAGTGGTGGACATTAATTTCCCTATTGCAGCAACATGCATCTTGAGCTTGGGCATATCCTAATACATCAAATGGGACAGGTGATATAATTCAGTTGGTCACAGCTGGAAAGGAGACAGCCACCCACATGCAGGCAGTCTGTCAACCTTAGTTACACTGCAGACACCACCACAGCCTCTGAAACAACATTGTACATTTATCTCCAGGGATAACTTTACAAGAAGTATGGCCGCTTGATTCATCCTATTTAATCTGTTACTGTCTTAGCAGCTACAAGAAGCAAACAGTTGAAACTCAAAACTCTGAATTAGTTTCTAGTTGTTGAAGGGGGAATAACAGAGACATATGGTTGGGTTCGTGGTACAGATAAAAGTGGCAAAGTGCTCGGTTAAGAGTGGATTATACTTTAAGATAGATGTCACCCTAGGGTTTAGAGTGAGCTGCTGATAATGTTTACTGTGATTCAACTTCAGTGTCCTGCCTTGTTTTGTAGACCTTTAGGAGATCTTGACAAGTTGCCCACAGTGTCTGTGTTACATCTGTGACGTACTCTTCAGAGCGAAGTTATTAGCTTTGTTATCCTTGAGATAGCTTAATGCTCTGTAGTGGTAACACAGAAAACAGAGGTTGGGTGGGTATTAGAGTCCGCAGTTGTGTGGCTAAGGGTAGTGAGGAAGTGAGCAGGATGTGCTGGGTTATGAGCCATCATTACATCAAATCTATGACTAGGACTCAGTTCCCAAATTTTGGCTCGTGAGCCTGCCTCTCTGTCAGAGGTACTTCTTCCTTCTCTACAGGACTCATTCTGAGTTAGAAAAATGCAAGTCAAAATCGCAATGAGCTATATCCCTCATACCCATTAGGATGGCCTCTATCAAAATAGAAAATAAGTGTGGGCGAAGATGTAGAGAAATTGGAACCCTTGAGCACTGTTAGTAGAAATGTAAAATGGCACAGCCACTATAGAAAATAGTTTAGTGGTTTCTCAAAAAAATTGAAAATAAAAATGATATGTGGTCCAGAAATTCTACTTCTAGGTATATATCTGAAAGAATGGAAAGCAGAATCTCAAAGAGACAGTTGTACAGCCATGTTTATAGAAGTATAATTCACAATACCCAAGAGCTGGAAGCAACCCATATGTCCCGTGACAGATGCCTGGATAAAGAAAACATGGTGTGTGCATGCGATGGAATACTATGCAGCCTTGAAAAGGAAATCATGTCAGGAGCTACAACATGGATGAACCTCAAAGATCATTATGTTCAGTGAAGTAAGTCCATCACAAAAGGACAATTACTGTATAATTCCACTCATATGAAGTATCGAGAGTCATCAAAAATCGTAAAAACAAATTATAAAGCGTGGGAGGGAAGTGATGGGGGAGTGGAAATTAGTGTTCAGTAGGTACAGTTTCTGTTTTGCAAAATGAAAAAGTTCTGGAAATCCGTTGCACAACAGTGTGAATATACTTACTACTGAAATGTGCACTTAAAAATGGTTAGGATGGTAAATTCAATACGACGTGGTTTTTACCACAAACATATATAGATACATATATAAACAGATGGAAGAGTCAGAGGGACACAGTGAGCGTTAGAATTACGGTGATGTTTCCATATGCCCATATTTGCGACATTTCTCTGTGATGATACGCACTGGAGTTCTGTCCGGAAGTTAGTTTGTCCGAGTAGCCACAGTTCATAAAAGCACCCCAAAGCCCGCGGCGTCCTGTCCGAGAGCCCCGAGGGCGCAGCAAAGGCGGCGGCGGCAGCGGCTTCCGGGAGGCGGCGCCACGCCAGCCCCGCCCTCACGCTCCGCACTCAGAGCGCGCGGTTCGAGGCGGCTTCTGGGACCTGCGCCCGCGGCGGCATTCGTCGCCCCCCCGGCTCTGCCAACGCCGGAAGTCATCACAGGGAAGACCTCCCCCGGGATGTGACTCCTTCTGCCACTTTCCTTCCCCTGTCCTTTTGCATTTAGCTCATCTTGCCTCGCGTGTAGTTCTGTGTGGACCTGTTTTCTCTCTCTCATTCGATTATAAGCTCCTTGAGGACAGGGGCCCCGTTGGCTGCACCCCCCCCCCAGTACAGTGTGCACTCACAGGGACCCCCGGAGGGAACGCTGCTGGATGGGTGACAGTCAGTGAGTGCGTGACGCGTGGGCCGATCGCACAACGAGCACATCAACCAACCAAATCAGCTGGGGCGACGGCTCTGGCAGGAGCTCTGGGTTGGTTCTTATTTCATCCGAAATAGCACTTCTTATCCTCAAGATGTCTTTTTGATCACTCCCATTTTTATTCCTTGCACTTAGTAAGAATTATAATAAGAAGAATTATAAATTTTGTAGCTGTGTCATCTCAGTCCCACATGTTAAATAATATGAATCCATTTTTACCTCAGTAAAGGCAAATTTTCATGACTTCAATTTGCCGGAGCCTGGATCTCAGATGTTTTATACCAAGACAGGATACATGGATTATAAAACGGTCCTGTCTCATTTTAGTCTCCAACTCTGTCTCCAAGGGAAACGTGATGGGTGGGGCCTATTTGGTATGTTAGAGAAGTCTCTTTGCATAAACAAACTTTTCATTAATCAAATTATAATTTGAATGTCATAGGAATCTCACTGTTCCGAAGGAACTTTCTGGAAGGATTCTGAAGAACATGTTTTGCCAATCAGGCAACCAACTATCAATTTTACAGTTTGTAAATTTTGCTCTATCAGGTTTTCTGACAGTGCAGCCTGAGGTTTTACCTGTCGTTTTTGTCATTAGGTTAAAAAAAAAAAAAGACGCCAAATAGTATACCTTCACAGTGTCTGCGTGTAAGGCGCTCGAAGACATCATCACCAAGAATCGGGGTTTCCTAAGACAAAGCCCAGCTTGCAGGGACCATCCCTCCTTCCCGGCTCGCATCTCCTGCTTCTCCCGGGAGGTTCTTGCGGGATCCGGGCCTGAGCACAGTCCCTCTCTCTCTCATTCCATTTTCACCTGGAAGCGGTTTACCTCGCCCGGAAAGCCGGCCTCCACAGCCTTGGTCGGCTGTAACCTGGGCGCCTGGCTCCGCTCTCACACTCGGCCCTCCCTGCAAGGTTCGCTGGCCTGTGCCTGCCTGCGGGGAGGCCCGCAGCGCCGTGCGGTGCGGGGACGGTCTTCCACGGACGTGGAGGTGAGACCCTCAGCCAGGAGGCCGATGAAGGGCTTCAGATGGCAGATAGGCTGCGTGCTGCCGAGCCGCCTCCAGACTGGAGCTCCTCCGGGGTTGCTGTCAGGGACTCATGCACGACATTTCTGTTATCTTGGCAGACAGTGTGTTTGGGTTAAACTGCCAGTGCCACCATGTCACCGAGCTTTCTACTGAGCCCACGACAGGTGTTCCTATCAGCGATAGCGGCAGCAGGCGGGGGTCAGCCGCCTCTCCAAGCAGCCGCCGTGTTCATCGGCCTCATCGGCGGCCGCCAGGACTGGAATTAGCATTCTTTCTGAGCTTCCTAGGAACAAAGATGGTGCCGGAAGACGCTGGGGGAGGAAAAAGCATGACAGAATGTCCTGGGACATCAGACAACGTGCAGTCGTGCTGTTAATTAAAAGAGTTAAACTCGGAAACTAGACTTTGATGCAATATGTTGTTTCCATTCTTGGAAGTACATTCATGAGGAGCTAATAAATAATCCATGAATGCTAATCTTTTTAAGTCATTTCAAAGGGATGAAGTCAGCCTGGATAATTGTGAATGCAATGGTTCAACCTCAGCTCCATTAAGATGGAAAGGTGTGTACTGATTAGACACTCAACTGCTTTTGATAGAAGTCTTAAACTCAAATACCACATCATTTGTTTTTCAGCAAATGGAGTAATTGCAATAATATTTTCTTCTTCATTTTGAAGGTCAGATTTCTTAGTGTCTACATGCCTGTGCCTGATTTAAATGCGGCCAGAAATCACTTTACTCGAATTCATTGATTAAATATGTGTGTAGCTTAAAGGTAACATCCACCCCTATTTTCTCTGGAGGGGAAATAAGTAACTATTCCAGGTATCTAGTTATAAGTTTGGAGGGGAGAAAACATTTTTTCATTTCAGATATTAATGAAACTGAAATTAACCTGATTTTTCACCCTAGGAACTCTTCTTCCTGAAAAAGGTAGCTTTTATTTAAAGCAAAGATGTGTGCTTACTTCTATAACCTCTCAAACCTATTGTGATTTTAATTTTTTAAAAATGAGGGAGTTCCCTGATGGTGCAGTGGCTTAAGGCTTCGGTGCTGGCACTGTCAGCGCTGCGGCCTGGGTTCGATTCCCAGTCAGGGAGCTACCCACTATACCAAAAAGCAAAAAAAAAACCAAACCAAAACAAAACAAAAACTAAAAATGAGAAATGAATCACTGGGTGATAAAGTTAATATTTCTAATATTTTTGTAGCATCACTGCCCAAAGCAAATTTTGTAAACATTTGTCTCTTGTGAGGATTGTGGTATATTAACATGTATGTATTTTTCTAGGATTTTTGGTAAATATTTGAGAGGTTTCTTATAAGGGAAAACTGTGCAAGATTTTATTGTTCCAAGCGGGCCTGGCATTTTAAGTAAGCCAGAAGCTCTCTGTTTACTATAAAGTAAAAGGGTTCCTTTTGCCTCCTTCCTCGTGGCTGGTGGGGTTAAGCTCCAGAAAGTCAGTCACTGCAGAAGTTAAGTGATGGAGCCGGAAGCAGTCAATCCTTTTGTTTAGGACAGGCAAGTCTGGTGATAGCTGGACCCCAAAACCTCCAGATACACCCCTCTCCTGTGCTGTCAAAGTGCTTAACTTTCCTGCAAGCAAGCAGCTGCTGGTCTACTTACAGGATTCTAGCAAAGCAAAGGGATTAAGAACAATTCAACAACAAAACAGGTAATACTGACCAGATAGGGAATCATGGACTCATCTGGGTCGTCTGAGCAGAGTTCTCACCACATCTGTGAGGATTACTAGCGAGCACCTTCCAAAACACATATCTGCAGAGATTCTGATTCTGGGGCCCCAGGGACCCTGGTACCTGTCTTCTGGTGATTATGGTGTACAACTCTCAGAAGGAAACACTCATGTTTTATTTGTCATCTGTTTATGTGTTAGAAAAAATACATAGATGTGAGGGTGGGGGTGTAGGGTAGACTTGTAAATGTTTGATGTAGGCTAACAGAAGCGGGGGAAGAACCAGTCGTCTGACAGACACTGCTCCTGCCAGAGCGGGTCTGTGTTCAAGTCCTCCCATCTTAGCTGGATAAATTTGGATCCACAATTTATCTTCTCCAAGACTCAGCTTTCTCATCTGTAAAACAGGGTAATATTACCTCCTTCATGACATCATTAGGAGAATTAAATGAGCTAATGAATGTAAAACGAAGAGCATTAGCAATGTTTAGTATGTAGTAATTCTAAGCAATTATTATTCATAGATTTGTAGACCATCTACAAGCGGTCTACAGTCCTGGAAAGAATTTTAAAGGTCTTCTAATTCAACCCTCCCTCTGGCATCTTACACACATCCCACTGAAAACTTGAATTTGTTGGCTCAGAGCAGGGGTTATGGAAGACATGTTTAGAAAGCAGTGAGAAGACCAATGCTAAGGGAGGGTTTGAAGATAACCTTGACAAAGGAGTTTGAAAGTCACTGTAATCAAAAAGGGAGTTGACTGAGGGAGAAGGTTTCTTTGTAGAATCTCCCAGGGCTGTTATAAGCTCCAAGTGTCAGTGTAGAACCTGACCTGACTGTGGACTATAGAACCCATGGAAAAAGTCCAAGGACAGGGGTGTGAGGTCATGTGGCCTTGACCTGGTGGGGGCAGTGGGACTAGAAGGCAGTTCATTCCTTAAACTCTGAAGTTTAAGGAATGGACTGATGGGGCGGAACGTGAGACAGAAGGTGGGGCCGAGAGCTCTGTGTTTTGAGTCCAAGCAGAATTTTGTGCAGGCCCTGGTGGTGAACATTCCTGCAAGGATTTTTAAAGTTATGCTGTCTATTTAGATTGTACTAATTCAATTGCCCTTGTATGTGTTCCTTGGGAAGAATGTTTATCTCATTAGGCTCACATAACTATGAATTCTATGTGCAGAAGAGTGTAATAAAAGGTGGCTGGTGTTCACTGAACACGCACTGTGTGTGAACCAGGTATGAAATTAACTCTTCGGTGCTTGCAATAGCAGTAAGAGGTGGATACCATCTTATCCCCATTTCACAGATGAGAAAACAAAGACACTGCAAGGTCCAGTGGTTTTTTGAAAGTGGGGAAGTGAGGATCTGAACCCAGGCACTGGGGCTCAGACACCTGGAAATGAATACTACGCATTTTGCCCAAGGTCACAGCTATAACCACATGGGGATTCAAACCCAGAATGACACCAGAGCTGGTGTGCCTTCCTTCATTCCACAGCAGACCTTGGCAATGAGTAGGACATTAGCCACTCAAATGCCACAGTCAACCCACAGCCAAAGGGAAATTGCTTGGAGTAAAAGTGGGATTCAGAGCAACAACTTTGCATTGTAACACAGGTCAACTAATATCAAGCAGATTTTTCTCTTCAGAGATTATAAAACTCGTATGAAAAGAAGAGCTTTCTAAAGAAATCTTTAAAAAATATTTTATCTCCGTATGTGTGTGTCCACAGATATACATGGTCATCTCACCAAAGTGCCAGGCTATAACTGTATATAGCCGCCACCTAAGTACCCCTCATTTCATTGACAGAAGAATATCCCCAAAACTTCATAGATTGCAGGAGGCACATCTACAAAATGTGGTAGATGCAGTAGCAAGATAAGGCATCTAACCTTACAAGATTTAAAGAGAAAAAAAGCAACCATCCAACCGTTAAATGCCCACTGCTGGGTTTCTCCCCACTGCAGCCCCCCACTCCACACCTTCAATAACGGGGCTAGCCTGATGAGCTGAGGGATGGCCGAGTTTCAAAATGAAACTCAGTTGTGTTGATCAGTTTGCAAGAAAAGGGGCAGAGTGGAGCGACACATCCTGTTTGCCTGGGACAGGCCCTCTTTCACTCTACCTATTACGACTAGCGCTCCTGGCTTCTCTCCGTCTCTGAGTTTAGACGACAAGTCCCATGGTCATCATAGATGAGAGCAAAGGCCCCTGCCTGGGGTCCCACCCATTAATCCTTATGCACAGCAGCCGTGGTTCATTCCTGGCCGTGCTGCCTCTGTAATCACAGAAATGTCTGAGCCTTCTTATTTCTACTTGGGTCTTAGTCAGTCCGCCCTGTCCTTCCCATCTCTCCTTCCAAGGCTAAGACCAACTTCTCAAGTCCCAGAATGTCACCTCTCCCCATTGATCTGCAAGGTCCATGAAGCATCACACAGTAGCTGAAGCTTCTGGTGCATTCCTAGATGACCAGGAGAATAGAAATTGAGGTCTTCAGGGACGCCATAACAGTGTCTGACAACTGAAGCTAATTCCTAGAGAGGAATGAACCAGTTGCATGGAGATGACAATTAACTCAACTTGGACACCAACATACTGTGCAAATAAGCAGTATGGCCTTGGAGCCTGGAAAAAAAAAAAAGGAAAATACACACACATGTATATCACACTCACAAGTACACAGACACACAGGAAGACACGCTCATAGAATGCTAAGAAAAATGCTTAAAAAAAATGAAAGGCGGACAGACACTGGTTTTAGGCTCCTCGGACAGGCAGTATCCGTGGCGGGTAAGACCTCCAGCCCTGGGTTCCTGGCCATCTGAGTTTGCAATCCAGCTCAGCCACGTACTGACGACCTAACCCTGTATTATTCTCTGTGTGATGGGAGCAATAAAAGCCTCGAAGCATCATCATGAAGTTTTGAAGATTAATGCGATAATAGAGGTAAAGTAACCGCGATAATTATTCATTAAGTGTTAGTTAGCATTGCTATTATTGTGGATACTATGACAGTATGATGATAAGGTACACTGTGGACCTTAAAAGAATGTTTCTGGAGTATAGTGTATGCTGCATGAATGTTACCCGTTACTGTTATTACAGTTGTTAGCTCGGCCAGGGTAGTGCTCCAGTCCTACAACGGCACGAAATTGGCATCTGGTTCCTGATGGCGAGTTTGCTATCTTTTGCTGCTTTTTACGTTTTCACTGGTGTGGGGGAGTCTCCCCACACCAGCTGCAAATATATAAGAGGCCCTGAAGTCAATGCTTTTACTACAATTCTCTAGAATTCTCTTATCCCCGCCTCCAGCATTTTCCAGTATAAAATTCAAGAGAGTTTCTGATCTAAAATGAGAGGAAGAGAAGGTAAGGGGGTAATTTAATGCTAAGAAGCTTTTCCCCACTGGACATTTTTACAGCCTCGTGCTTAAGGAGGGCCCTTTCTGACAGCACCACTCTGTTTGTTTCATAGTTTGGTGGCGTGCACAGTAGCGTTTTTACACTGAAAAATGAAGGCTCTAAAATTAGATGGCGGCTGTAAATTTTTAATGGGTGCCTTGCACCGTTTACAACTCCTGCTTTACCTCCCGTGCTCCGCTCAGCTGGGAGGGCTCGAAGCTGCCAGGAACTTGCAGCTTGATGTGCAGCCAGTTCCGCAAGGCTGAGGGGTGGCTAGCCACAGCACTGAACGGTGGCAGGGCCACAGACGCTCTCCCTTTCCCAGGTGCCATCACCGGCTGCTTCTGCCATTGTGGAGGAGCCAATTCTCTTTCTCTTGGCCTCTTTAGACCACCAGTTACCCAAGGTCAAGTCCAGTTGCATAATCCTGGGCAATGGTTTGACCTCTGTGAACCCATTCCTCACTTGTATGGTAAGAATAACAATAGACGCCCCCACCCCCCACAGGGGTGGGGATTATATGAGAAAATGCCTGGGAAGGCTGTGGGCGTACACAGTAATTTCTTGCAAGTGTCTCCTATCACTACTGAGCAGGCCAGCATTTACTGAGCAGCTGGTTTGTGCCCCTCCCTCTATGCCAGGTGCTTTACGGGTGTGATCTTGTTGAATCTTCACAGCCCTGAGGAGTGTTAGCTGTTATCCCCATGTATGTGTGAGGCAACTGAAGTTCAGGGGTAAAGTCACTGTCCCCCAGGCCCATGGGCGATGAGGGTAGACCTGGAGTTCCAACTTGGCCTGTCTGATTTCAAGGTCTTACTCTTCCGACCACATGCGCAGAAGCCTCACAAATAACTCCCGTCCCGTGGGGCTCCGGGTCTGTGCACAGTGATCTTGGCTTGGCTGTGGGTCCTCTCCTTCAAGCAGCCCTGCAGGGTCCGCTCCAGGCTCTGTGGTCCCCCCGGAGACACGTGTTAAGCAGGAGGGGAGCTGTGCGGCACACACATACCAGCCTGGCCTATCTGCTCTGGGCAGGGGCTTCCTGGCTCGGGCCTTGTGGGTTTGTGACTTGGCACAATGACAGTGACCACAGGGAAGCCATCAGCTTAGCCTTGGAGCCACCCAGGCCAAATCTTCCTGAGAGGAAACAGGATGGGGCCTTGGTTTCTATTTCAAGGGCTGGAGGTACAAGGGTCGGCCTCCCAACTTCCCACCTGGTTCTATCTAGACAAAGCAGCCATCTCTTGATTCTTTCCGGTCTCCATTATTTCAGGAACTGAAAAAAGAAACGATTTTCCCCTCTCTCATACCCGACTCACTCCCTATCACAAATGGCAGTTCCAGAGACGGTTGTTCAGGTGCTTTTTGCCACCTGTGCTCGCCAGCTGCTGGCGGGCTACCTGGCAGCCGTCCCCGCTTCATCTGTCCCCTGGTGGGTTTTCCTCTGAGGAGTCACCGCTCCTTTCCTCTCGCCCCTGAGCAACCCCGGCCCCACCCTCCAGCCCAGGGCTCCACCGTGTGACTCAGCTCAAGCCGGTGGAAGCATCGCATTCCACTGACCACAGGGTGGCTGGGGACTGGACCTGGGCCCACCGAGATGGGAAAAAAGCAAAACAAAACACCTTTGCCGGCATGGCTCAGAGAATCACTCTGAACTGGTTGCCATCAGTCACGACAGCAGCATTTACACCACGGAAATCAGCACACACTCGCAAGCCAGATCCCCCCGCCCCCGCCCCCGCCGCTGGCAAAGGTTAAACGCTCAGCGGCGCCCCACTGCAAGGCTGATCCCACAGGAGCAAACACTGCCCTGACGCGCGGATTCCTACTGTAGAAACAGAGGGCAGCAGATTACGTGCATGCTGGCCAGAAGCAGCTCGGCAGCGAGGAGAGCCGGCGGCCCTGGGCAGCACCCCACGGCGCCCCGCGGCCCGCGCTCAGCGCGGCCTCACGCGCTTGGGATCCGCGCATTAGGGCGCAGGCGCGGCGGCTGTCACCGCCCGCTGTCACGTTTATTGGGTGGCACGCGTAAACAAGGGGAACGGAGGTGTGGAGGCTGAGTTTCCACCCACAGCGCTTGACAGAGACTACCAAAGTGTCCCCACGCTTGGTTCCTGCCCGGGCGCTTCGGGGAAGCGGACTTCTCCGTGTTTTAACGCTCGGCAAACGCGCAGATTTTTGGCGCCAGGGTCTGGAGGGGACCTATGCAGAGCAGCGAAGCCGAGAGGGTGGGACGTCTGTGCCCAAGGCAGGTCCTGGGCTGCAGGTGTGAGGACAGCAGGCTTTGGGCCGGAGCCTGATCGACAGCGTTTGCATTCCCCGGGTTTGCACATGGCAAAATGACCCAAATCATTATCCTTTGTGGAAGCCGTCATATTTCACGGAGGGGAAGGCAGGCAGATCCTGGGGCAGCTCGCTCCTCCCCCGCAGGATACAAACTGCTGAAGTAGACCCCGGAGTGCAGGGCCATTTGCGAGAGACATCACACAGTTCGCAGGACGCCCCCGTGCAGACACCGGAGGAACTAATTCTGCTAATAGAGTACTTGATTTAATGGCACATTAAAGGGGAAAGGGGAGTGCCACGCACATCCTTCAGCTCAGCAGTTGATGGGTTCCTGTACAGATCGGAAGCGAAAGAGCCAAATCCTGCTCTGCCTCCACCAGAGCAAGTGACAGACGCGGGAGCAGACACGGGTCATCCTGCAGGTTGAGTTTTGGTTCAGGAGCTGGGCGCAAAACCCATCAGGTGAACGCAGTTCTCTTGCACGGAGGTTATAATGACCGCTTGGGAAACTGGCCCACACCATGATGATGAATTTCTTTCCCTTTAAAAAAAAAAAATTCTAGATCATGCCGGAGTGGAAAAAAGGAGTCCGTGGATCATCACGGCTTCTTTCTGAATCATTTGTTTTTCATCTTGGGTCTCCTCTGTTGTTTGGGGGTGCTTTCGATGCACCAGGCTCTTCGCCTGTATGCACATGTATTTACATGTTTTTCCTTGTGTAACCTGGGAGGGACATGCTGTTGTCACCCTGCTTTACAGATGAATAACCTGAGGCACAGAGAGGTTAGGCATGTTTCTCCATGTTGGGTCCAGAGCTGGGGTTTCCATGTAAATTTTTATGACCCCCACACCCCCAGAAGCTGGCTTCTTGATCCTACAAAGTACTGTCCTTTCAGCTAGAATGTGGGGGAACAGCAGGATTCATCAAACATCATCACCCCAAAAGCCCAAGCCAGAGATGATTTGTTTAGAGAATCAAACAAATATATATATGAGTATGTGGTGCAAACCTTTACATTTTCAGTTTCAAATCCAGTTTTTCCATTTTTAAAAGTGCTTTCCTAGAACAATCCAATGGGAATTATGGTAAATTTTTTTTCCAGAAAATTCCACTTCTATCTTTTTATCGGGAGGCATATGTGAACCTTAATTGGAAAAGGTGGCAACATTGAAAAAGGTGGCAAACCTTAATGATTTTGGTGTGTTCATTCTGTGCCTTTAAAACCCCCCATTTATGTTTCTACTCCGCAGCCAGAATGCCATTTCTGAACATGAGATCCGATCAGATCAGTCCCTTCCAAGTGTTTTCCTATAAAAATGGGCCGACGTCCCCAGCCTGGTGCACTCCTCATGGGGCCCAGTGCCCCCTCACCCCATCAGCTCGCACTCGCCCTGACGTGCATTACGCATGCTGACCCCAGTGGGCTCCCTGGGGGTTCTCTAAGACTGCACTCTCTGCCTTCCCCATTCTTCAACTGGACAACGTATGGTTCCTGCTCCTTCTTTGAAAGCAGCTCAGTGTCACCTCCTCCAGACAGCCGCTGAGGACTTCTTCATCTCTGTTCCCTCCCTGCATTGGGAGCTGCTTATCTCTGCCCCTGTAGGAAGCCTGGGCTTGCTTCTATCGTGGCCGCTGTCACCCTTCTCCACATTAGGGTATCCTCAGTGCCTGAAACAGTGATTCGATCCTAACTGCGTGATAGAATCACCCAGAACATCTGATGTAATTGATCAGCACTGGGCAAGGATTGAGAAACCTCGGCCTCATCAAGGTTTGCTGACTGACTGACTGGATGGATGAAGGAATGAATGAAGGAATGAATGAGTGAATGAACACGCTGAGACATGGAGCCTGGGACTCTGGCTAGCCTCTGTCAGCCCTGGCGACTGCTGACTCGCTCTGTCCGGAAATACTAGAATTTGTCTAACAAGCAGGCTGACCAGATGTCCTGTTTTAAATGGGGCAGGAAACCAGGTGCCATCCCGTCTCCCACGGTCCGTGTGGTGCCATCCCGTCTCCCACGGTCCGTATGGTCAGCCTGGTCTCACGGGGCTACATTCAGGGTGTCAGTAGGCCGACCGGACGTACCATTTGAAATGGGCCAGAACCATTGTTTTCTGTCCCATTTAAAACAGGACATCTGCTCGGCCTACTGACAAGGCCTCTCGGTCATGCGCCGGGTCAGGGGCTGTGACTTCAGAACCACTCTGTTCTTGATCCCTTGTTTGACTTCAAGAACACGAATGAACTTCTGCTTGTCCCAATATACAAACTGCGAAAGACGGTTCCTCCCACAAGAAAAGGACCTAAACAGTGCTCTCTGCAGCAGGATGGCAGATGAAGTTACCCAGGTGCCCCTTTCCTCCTTGATCAGCTTAGGTGAGAGTCCATCTCAAGGTCCGTGCCCACTGAGAACGCCGCCGAAGGTGGAGCAGCACGCATGGCACCTCCCGGGCGGGGGGCCAGCGTCCGGACTCGGGCAGCCCTTAGGGCCGAAGAGCCCCCAAGGCACATCCCGGAGGTCGTGGTCACAGACAACCTCCTGCCATGGCCGAGAACGGCAGGCACAGCCAAGTCTGCCCACCTTGGTCTGCGTCTGGGGAGAGAACAGCCCGACGCCCAGGGCGTGCAGCTCCCAGAGCCCAGTTGCACCCGCTGCAAACTAGTTGACGCCCCTTTGCATTCGAAAGACGACAGACGCACGCTGTGCCCCCCAGCGCCAGGCAGGACGAAGGAGACAGACAAGCCTGCAAAACAACTCCGACTCCCTCGCCCTCCGGACAGCCCAGGAGGGCTCCCCCATCTGCCGCGCGCGTCACGCCGCGGATTCGCTCACCGACGATCCTCTGGCACGAGCGATGGAGGAGGAGACCGGCCTCTTGACTTGCCTCCATGTTTGCTGTCTGATGTCCTCCCTCCTGGTTACGTGTAACGGCGGCGGAGAAACTGCCTTCTGGCACGTCCTGACGGCCTGGCTTTCCTGAGATGGTTTGCGTACTCTGAGTTCTTGTATGGTAGGAAGTGCTTAGCGGGTGCTCTCTGCATGGACACACTTTACTCATCTTCACAACACCGCGTGCCTTCTCTCCACCCTGGCCGTCCGACTGTGCTCACAGGTAATGGAGAGTAGCTCGGGGCCTGTTGCTACACCTGAAGTCTCTCCCGTGGGAAGAGGCAGGGCAGCGACTGTGGACGGACACAGAACAATGCAAACTGGAGAGCTGTTGTGTGAAGCCCTTCATGGGGCTAGCAGACCTTTTCCGTGCCCCGCCTCATGGTGCCTCTTGCCTGTCAGGACAGATGCACCCGAGAATTAAAACTCCCCAGGAGAAGCTCCCAACCAGTGAGGATGGGGAGGGCGTTATAAGTTGGTGTTGGTATATAAATACCTCAGCTCCCTGGCCCCTTGAGTGGGCCAACTCAAAAGCACAAGACTCAGACTTCTGCAGCAAACGCAATCCCCAGATGACCACAGGGGAACGTACGCAATAACAAATGCTTTGTGAGCTGCCTCCTGCCTTTGTCTCACTTCCCCACTCAGCTTCTGATTAGACATCATCTCCCAGATAATGTGAGGGTGTCTTTTTCTCACTGGGCTTGGGGAAAGGTGAGGGCTGTCTGTTTTTTCAACTGGTCTCTCTAGAAGGAACGCCTCTTTCTGATGGGTCTCCCCCCAGCAGATGTACCTTATTTTTTATCCCGTGTTCAGGGACACCCTGCAAGTCTACACATGAGATTTTTCTATGTGGTCTCTCTGCCATCCTCAAAATCCAGCAATGATCCTTCTCAAATGAGTGCGAGTTTCTGCATTCACGTGGTTTGATACCGGAAATATCCTAGGACTATCTTGTGAAAACTCCATTGTTAGGACAATGAACTAAGTCGCCCATTGCCTTTTCCATTCTGAAACTGGTACATTCAACCCACATCATGCTTCCACAATGTGCTAGATTAAGACGGCATTCTGACACAGTGAACCATTTGCTGTCCCCCAAGATCACAATGTCACATCTCCATGGACAGCTCAGCACATTTCTTTATCACAAATCCCATTTTATTCTTGACTTCCAGGATATAATTGGGAATATTTCCACTGGGAGAAAAAAAAAGTCCATGAATCAGTCTTTCTCTCCTAACCTTGTAGATTCTTATGAGAATTCTGGCATTCAAAAAGTAAGCAACTATCCACCCAGAGTTTAGGGTTCCTTGGTAATGGCACTAGCTGAGAATTAGTGGTTATTAGTGGGAAAGTTGAAGTCTGGAGCTTGTTAGCACATTTAGTTGGAGCAAGGGTGTTAATGAAAGCTGTATTTGCATTTATTTCTCATCAAGGCTAAACGAAACTGGGTAGAAGAGTCAGGTCAAGTTCATCTTCTGGGGGAAACACAATTCAGGTACATACTCTCTTAATTGTGAAACAGTCACCTAAGAATAAAGCCAATATTATTATTATTAATCTTCATTACTTTGACTCCAGCTTTTGGGTCAGGACACCTATACGAAGTGTATCTGCAGGCCTGGGCACTGGGCACCACGTATAGCTACACAAGGTGGTCACAGCACTTTGCACAGGCTTCTGTTTCCTAGATAGCAGCACAAGTGCTAACTTCTTCCAGAGAGCTGACGCCTCTCTGAGGCTCTGTGATCCGTGGGAAGTCTGGTAATTCTGATGTGTGTCTCGGGATAACCCTTGTTCAATTCTTTCCCCTTTTAATCAGCTCAAAGTCAGACCCGTTTCATTGCTGATGGGTCAGCACCATCCTTGGGGAGCACTCATGATCCGTTTCTGCTCATTTGAGGGATTTAGGAATGCCTGGGCGATGGCGTCTTATTGGAACCCACGAGGCCCATACAAAGCCTAAGGGGTGCTGATAAACCTGCTCTTGGCTTTCGTAGAATTTCTTGCTCTGCAAGAAATTGCTCAAGCCCCATAACTTGTCTGTGGAAAGAGATGCTTCAGAAAGGTGCACTCGTTATGATGGCACTTAGGTCTCACATCTGAGTCTCTGATAGCAAAGTATTTAAACGTAAAAACATAGTTGATATAAAGTTTATGGAAACCCACTCCCTCTTGTTTTGTGCAAACTCTCACCAAGCAGAGACCTTAGGACTGGCTGCCTCATGACTATTTCGTTTTCCCATTCAATCTATTTTCACTGAAAAGGAGACATAAGCAGTGAAGCCAATATAGTTTTATTGGATCCAATGCACTGCCACTAAAGCAAATATATGTACACTCAGGCCAATACACTTTTATTAAAACAAATAGAATTTAATTCAAACCAGCATTCAATACATTTTCTCAAAGCAATGAAATTAAACTCTACCCGTACTTTTGCTCAATATGTTTTCCCAATCAAATCCATTTGAGCAAAGTGAAATATATTTATCATAGATAACACATTTTTATTAAAAACAAATTCACTGAAACCAAGTTTCCCTTTGAACTGATAGATAGAAATTCTAACCAATTGTACAATTAGATCATAGAAACAGATGTATTTTTACTTTAGCAAAAAGCATTTCTATTCAGGTCCACTTTAAAGCACACTAATGAATAATAAAAGTTGCTCCAACAATGTCTTTAATGGAGTATTTTCTCAAAAGTATGTCCTTTGGGGTTGAAGTACAATCTAAGAGAAAAAAACCACTTAGGGAAAAAGAACCATTCTGGGAATATGATTGCAATAAATTCAGATTTGTAATGATTACATATTGAAGTCTACCTATGTGTACTTAGAGTGAAGTTGCTGGTCATGTGCAAATGCACAAGACACGCTTGAGGACACGTAGTTGTGTGTGTGTGTGTGTGTGTGTGTGTGTGTGTTTTCTACTATCGCACATTATCCAGAAAAATCCTTCCTTATCAGAGTTCAAACCTAAACTCCCATCTGTCTGAGTTTACGATGCACAGAGAGAACTTGATAGAATGGAAGGTCACCTATTTCTGTGGTGCTTTGGAGGGGATTTCCATCTTGGTGCCTAGACCACAAACTGTCTTAGATTTCTGAAGAAACCCAGAGAGGGAGAACTCAGTGCATGCAAGCAAGAGTATCCAAATGCATTGCCCCTGTACTCAGGGCCACCATGCTCCTGACATGAGGCAGACCTGCAGGCACAGAAACACATCTAGAGAAATTAGACCCACCCATTCAGGACACATTAGGGCTCTAATCCGTGGCCAATATAAACCCCATCCTGTCTGCCTCTGCAGTGATCCCCACACTCTGTCTTATCTGCTTCCACCCTACCCTAAAGCTGCCAATCATGGGGACAGAAACAAAGAATTCTACTGCTTTCACTAAGCAGCCCGGGAAATGGTCTTTAAATCAAGACTGTGGGTTCCCAGTACCATTTCCTCCTTCCTGCCTGGTAAAGGCAAATTGTGCCCACAAGTTATTGGGCAAGTAATTCATTGACCTCCGGGGTACCCTGGCCTTGAATGGACTAGATCCATCCTCCGTGAAACCCAGCTAGTCGTGAAGGATACCTTGAGAACAGTTAGCACAAGATGTCCACTACAAAATTAGATACAAAGGTAAAATGTTGGAAAAACAAGAATCTAGTGCCCTGGGGATTGGTTTACTATATTGTAATAACATCTTCCTGGTGTATTCTATAGTAGTAATATCAGCACAGTATTACAAGCATTCAAAGTGATATTGTAGACAGACTTACTAAATAGAAAACATCTCTGGTATATTGTTAAATGAAAGAAATGTTCAACAAAACATGCATAGTATCCTATCTTCGTAAAACAGACACACATGTCTATGCATAGAAAAAAGATGAGAAGATGTCACTAAAATGTTCATAGTGATTGAATGAGTGGTAAAGTTATAGATTTCTCCTTTTTTAAAATCTGTCTTTTATAAATTTCCTGCAATAAGCACATATTGTTTTTTATATTAAAAATTATTTAAAAAGCAATTGTTTTTTAAAAGATGGTATTAAGTCCAATCTAAAAGATAGTGACTAAATATTGCATCTGCCTCTGTAATCTTAATTCTTCCACTTCACATATTTTGTCCTTTTGCAAGACTATATTTGAGGAGCTTGTTCAAATGGTCATCCAACATGCACTTATCGAAGAACCCAGGTAATAAATTTCTCCTTAAGTTTGTTCCAGGAAGTAGTGGCTCAGCAATATGATATATATGATTTATTTTGTCTGATGACCTGAACTATATCACCCCAGGTTTTTCTTTTTATCCATCTAATTATCTCATCTCAAATGTCTGGTAACATCTAATGCCTTTACTTCTTTTCAGTAATTTCAATTCTATTTTCTTCCTCTGTCATTCTGTTTTTTATTATACTTACTTATCAAAGAGATCCCAATTCATTTTGGAAATAGATTTGAGTTACCAAAAAAAAAAAAAAAAAAAAACTCCTATGGTGTGTTGGCTTCGATGGCACATGTACTAAAATCGGAACAAAACAGAGACGATTAGCATGGCCCTTAATTTGTGAAGCATTCCATATTTTTTTTATGGCTGTCAGAAGGGAAGGGATAGCGAGATGGGTGAAAAAGGTGAAAGGGAATATGAGGTACAAACTTCCATTTATAAAATAAATAAGTCACAGAGATGTAATGTACAGCACAGGGAATATAGCCATTATATCATAATGACTTTGTATGGTGGCAGATGGTTACTAGCGTATCATGATGATCACATCATAAGGTATATAAATGTAGATTCACTATGTTGTATGCCTGAAACCAGTATAACATTGTATGTTAATTATGCTTTAATTTTAAAAAATCCTATAGAAGCAAATCCTAAATAAACAACTTGATTTTTTACATGATTGTGCAAAGAAAGCTCCTGCTGCCTTCTTGGGGACATGGCGTGTCCAGAGAGCCCCAGGTACGCTGGGTGAGTGACACCCGAGGAAGAGCCCGGGAGAGGCTAGCTGGGGAGTCTTCCCATTGCCCTTGCTTAGGTACAAGGTCTTTAACTCTCTGCTTGCCACCCACGGGGTCGGCTCAGCTTCCCTGACTGGAGGGGCAGCTCGGGCGCCCCCTGTGGCCCGGAGGTATTGGACAGTGAGCCCAGGAGTGGAAGCCGGGCCCTCTCATCCTTTAGGATCCTGCGTGCGCCTTTCTCCGGCGGATTTGCTCTTCTGGGCTTCTGCACGCACGTGGTTCCTCGTCATTGGTTCAGCCCCTTCGGTTCAATTGCGTTCTTATTTGATGTTCTCCTGCGCCCCACTGCGAAGAGACAAATGGGGACAAGAAGGAAGAAATAGAGAGGGATGGTTTGGTGGCTGGAGAGAAAGGGAGACACGGGCAGACAGAGAAACAAGAGAGACAGCACAGGGTTCACAGGACATGTTTAATTAATACTGACACTTGTCCAGCTGCCGTTGAAACACAGGGGGAAATAACTGTTGTTCATTTGTATTGTTGAAGATGAAAATGGTAGAAATAAGTGGAACAGTCAAAATTATAAGCCTTCCCATCTTCATTAAAAACAGAGTTAAGTGAGAAGCGGTAAGCAAGGAGGCAGGAGCATGCGGGGATTTCGCCTCTCCCCCCCACGACAGCGGCTCCGGGAGAGGCTGGCCTCGAGCCATCCTGTTCCCGTCCCACTGCTAGTTCCGTCCTTTTCTTCTCCTTTGGCAAAGCTTGGTCAAGGCCCCGGCCCCACCCGCGCCCAGGCCAGGCCTCTTCCGGGTGGACTTCCTCACAGACCTGTCGTCCTCACTCACGTCCAAAGCACCAAGTCTTCCCCCGGCCCCGGGCAAACTGCCCTGGCAAGCCAAGCGAGACCTCTTCGAACCCTTCGAGGCAGAGATCTCACCCCCATTTCACAAAGGTGGAAACGGAGCCTCAGAGAAGTCGAGTGACTGACCCTGAGTCACACAGCTCCTGCATAAACTGAGGGACAGAGCCAAGATCCAGACCGGTCAGCCGACACCAGCGCTGGCCATCCACCCTGCTCCTCACTGCATTCCCAGGACGTCTGGGGGATCCCCTGGCTCAGCGGACACGGTGCAGAAAAGGACAGGGGCCCAGCGGGGTGAAGGGGCTTGCCCACGGTCACCCGGGTCGGGCCGGTAAGTCGGGCTGCCCCGCTCCTCCAGGCCGCGCAGCTCACTGTCCCCAATACTGTCGCTAACACGCTCAGATGCCAGGATCCCGCCACGGAGATCGTGGCCAGCATTTTCTAAGAGAAAGCAGCTTAGTGCCAACCTCATTCTCCATCATTTTCTTTGTAAACCAGAGGCTTACTAAGCAGCACAGCTGTGGTTTTGCTTCATCTCCTTTCATTTCCTCTCCCCGCTCTCAGGTGGGGGTGCCGAAGGATGACAACGTGGCTCTAGAATGGGCCAAGAGGAGGAGGACACGAGTGGGAGGACACAGGAGAGGATCAGCTCGCGCGCCTCTCGCTCGCTCTCCATTTCTTCTCACCCCAATGTCTTTCCTGTGTCCCTGGGAATCCAGCCTCAGCCTGTTGGGTTTGGGAAGTGACCAAAGCTGAGGACAGGTCTGTGAGGGGAAGAAGAGGCAGACACGCCAGGGAACTGAGAACTTTGGAACCACGTCCCGCTCGCCGAGGTGCGGAGAGCAACACGTCAGCTGCTGCGTCTCCCGGAGTGGGGCAGGTCAATAGCCTGTTTCTAACAGACACACAGACCATCCCAACGAAAAGAGACCAGTCAGGGACATTTAATATTTGTTGAAACGTGAGATCTAACTGTTGATTGAGACACAGAGGATGATAGAAGCGTGGATGGATTGAGAAGTGAATGGATTTGGTACAAAGCTGGGACTAAATAGGCAGTAGGCTAACCACTCGCCTAGGTATCTTGGGGAAATAATTTAACTTCTCTGAACCTCAGCCTTCTCACCTGTAAAATGGGACACCAGTACACAATGGTCTGTCAATGCATATTTGATGAATTGGAATTAGAGTATTTAAAAGCATTCGGGTTGCTGGTTTAAAGTGACCAGAAAATCTAATTCCTGTCCATCTGGAATCCAATCATCCAGTTTGGAGTTTCAAAGGAAACAAAGATATTAATGGCTAAACGTCATTGGGGTAATCCTAAAATTTATTAGGAGGCTTGTGAGCTCCATGATGATTGTATCCTGGAGGCAAAGCACAGTGTACATAGTCAGACCTCTGATAGACGAACTTGCAGGACCACTCACGATGAGTAACGGTATGTGTGAATGTACACATGCACACGCGTGTGTGCGCGCACACACACGGGACCGTGGAACTCACACTGAAAGGAAAGAGTGGAGGGCAAATGGTTACATTCAACCAACGTGAATTCCTCTGGAACTCAACAAGGAGTGTAAGTTTTCTCCCTAATCTCCCAACAGGTTGGAGTAGCCACAACCTTTTAATTCATATATTTATTATCCAAATCCAGACATGATCGGCCAAGAAAGGAAGGAACTAACGGAAGACAAGTATTTCCCAGCTCTTTCATCGCATCGCAACTCCAGCAAAACCAAGCCTGTCCCTGCCTTGTCCCCGAAGCCTCTGCCTGCAGAGTGAGCGAATCGGGGCAGATCCAGGTTTTCAATGCATCCTAATGTCTTTTGGGCAAATCAGCTTGCAGGGCTGGACATTGCGTGGCAGGCACGGAGCGTGTCCTTCTCCTGTTAGACGCTCCCACAGCCCAACGCCATGGTGAAATATCATAACCTCTTAACATTTTTCTTGATTTCTTTATGAGTGAACATTAGACGCATTAAGAAAAACAACCCAATCAGTAAGGCCCGTGCGGTTCTTCTAGGAGCCAGGTCTATTGCTCTAATCGGATTACGGACAACTCACTTTCATCTTGGCCATTTGTCATCTGTGTTTACGCACACACCAAGTGGCGTTCTTCTGAGCACCAAAAAATAGTCATCAAAATTAAGAACAACAAAAGACCCGCCATCATTTACAGTGTTAAGTAGCATCTATTTGCTTTCATTAGTTTCCAAACAGCGAAGTACACTGGTTCTGATTAAGCCTGACATGTGTTAATTACAGCTGAGGTCTGGGGTTGTGTCGTCTACAATAAGGGATGACTTAAGGGGGAGAGCTAAGCTGCGATTGGAGGCTCCCAGGCCTCAGAAGTCATCGGCCTCCATGTGCTTCCTGAAAGTTTCCAGCCTCCGACATGGCAGGAAGGGATGTGAGCTGGTCACGGAAAGCTGCATTTATATTTTCAGTTTTGTTTTGGTTTTAAGTCCTCTGCTTTATCGCCTGTTTTATGGGCTGGAATTAAATGGCAGTACAATGCTGTTTGCTCTCTTACCCCTCGGCGCTAACAGCCATCACGAGCCATAATTAGAAGTAAGACCACCACATAAATAACACGGCAGAAAAACGGCCACCAGGACGAGCCAGACTTCGGCGATGGGAAACTTCAACAGGTCCTGGGTATCCATCCTACTTAAGGGGCCCTGCGTGTTTTAGCCCGTGTTTGTCTTACTAAAGCCAAAATGGGAGCCGTTTAGACTTTCAAATATACTTTTCAAAACAGACAATGTGGGTGGAAACAGACCGTCTGCAGCTAAGTGTGGTGAAGCTACCCTCCTCCTGCAGGTTAGGACAGCTGCAAGGGCTGGGAAGGTGCAGTTCGGAACCCAGAGCCCAGGAAGGGGGGGAAACCTGTCAAAAGGGAGAGGATGCATGGTCTTCCCCCCAAAAGGAGTTCTAGAAACATTTCACTACAGAACCAAAAAGTTCTTGCGCACTGCTGAGCACAGGTGACATTCTCACTGGGGGAACCAAAGGTATTGGGTCACCGTGCAAATGTTGCTTTTGTGACTCACACTCAGTGACGAAGTGAGAGCAGGGAGACTAACGTTTTTGAGCACCTGAGCATCTGACATGGAGGTTAATTCTCATGACCGTCTTAGGGAGTCAGAGGAAATAAACCGATCTGAGTCCTGCACCTGAACAGGACTCAGGAAATATGGCCAGGAAATATGGCTCTGTGCTCTGGCCTGCCCAGATAGGAATTAACATGAGGGTGCCGTATGTAGCCAGGACAATTTCAGTTTTTCCTGATTCAGCCTTCCTCATGCGAGGGATTAGAAAACAAACCAAACAGTGTGAACCTGTCTAGGAGGGCATGCTTGGCAGTGGGCAGTGTTTTTCAAAGCCAAATCATTAACAAAGCAATTGATTTAAGTACATCCACTCGCTTTTTATCATAAGTCGTACGGATTTTTCTATTGCTCAGCCAAATGCTGAAGATCTCGTCTTCACAGGGAGTAAAGGAGAGACCGTTCCCTTGGACAGTTTAAAAGCCCACCTGCGTTCTCCAAAAACGGTGGTTTGCTTTCTCCTTTTCCCTCCTTCCTTTGTAAACTCAAGCAAACAAAGTTAAAAATAAAAACAAAACAAAATTCCTCCAAAACTCCATGTTGAGAGTTGTTTCATAGCACTGTGCCCGGCATTCAGCAGTCCAGTTAGCGAAATGGTCTTCAACCCGCGGAGGTGACACAGCACCCTTTCACACGAGGACTGTGGCCTGCATTTGTGTCGGGGCAGGTTACCCATGGCGTGACACTGACACCTTTTTTTTTTTAATTAAGATATGAAGTGCTCATTTTTTTTTAGTGGACCTGCTATATTCTAACAAATTTACTACACGTCTCAGAAAACACATAGCTTTGCCAAAGTTGGTGAGTAGCCCAGCATGGTTTATCTCCAGCACACAGCTCTTTCTCTGAATTCAATACTGCAGGCGCAATTTAATGCAAACCCACTTTATGACTTAATGCTCTAGGGACCGTAGTGGGAGATTGTTACATTATTCTTTTCTAATCCTATTTGTGTTTTAATTTGCTAAGTCTGTAATGAGGTGCATGCCTTGAATAGATTCAAGATCTTTCACATTGCTTTTGACTTTGTTTAATATAATAGATTTTACAGTTTGCATTAAATACCCAGGTGCTACGGTCAGTATTATCTCTTTATTTTCTCAACTAGAGTGAATAAAATTACACTGTGAAAGTAATTGTGTACATGTTTCCTTGTTTATGGTAATGGTTTATTTCCTATTATAATTCTTGATTCAAATTACATCGAGTTCTCCAAAAGTCAATTCTCCATGGTCTCCTCCTTCCCCTTGCCACACGATGGTTAAGCTCCGAAGAGAACGGGGTCTTAGCTGACAATTGATTAGCTGAGGAATAATGGAGTAAGTTTTTAAATCTAAGTTATGATTCTTCAATTAAATCGAGAGGAAGAAAGGGAGAAAGTGAGGAAGGAATGGAAGGAGAGAGAAAGGAAGGGAGGGAGGGATGGTGGGAGGGAGGGTGGGAGGGAGGGAGGGAGGGAGGGCGGGAGGGAGGGCAGGAAGGTGGGAGGGAGGGAGGGCGGGAGGGAGGGCAGGAGGGAGGGAGGCAGGGAGGGAGGGCGGGAGGGAGGGCAGGAAGGTGGGAGGCAGGGAGGGAGGCAGGGAGGGAAGGTGCCTTACACTCCCTATTTCATTTCTGCTGTTCGGCTGCAAAGTACTCTCCTAATCAGAGCTGCTTTATCACCCAACTTCATCGTGTGTCATCTGCTGTCCCTAACTGTGTTATAGCCAATTACAGCTAAATCCTCTGTTCTGTGTGCACAGTCAAAAGGCTTCTGGAATGCATTTTGCAATTTTCTGAACCCTATTACTGCAGACGTGTTTATTACATTCGGAAGATGGCTTTCTGAAATTACATTGGAATTGTACAACCCACCTGACACTTGCCAACAAAAGGACCCAAACCTTTCTTAACAAGGAGGAAGTTCGTTTAGCTCTTTCCTGCTAACTTTTCCCATGTTAGCTTCTTCTCTAACCATTTTTGTAAGAGTCATTGCTCAAGCCTCTATATATTTGTGAAAATATCTCAGCCGCCTGCTCGTGTTTAGCACAGCAGGTCTGAAAGGAGTTGTAAGTCAGCTATTGGCACCAGGGGTCGGTGCTTGCTGCAATAGTCATCATGATATTTTCGCAGACTACATAGAAAGGGGCTGTAAAATGGATTCTAAATTATAACTAATATTTGATCACCCTGGAACAACTCCTCTAGGTAGGCTGACCAGATGTACCATTCCAAATGGGGCAGAAAACAACAGTACTGTCCAGTTGCAGACAGTACATCCGGTCAGCCTACTGACACCTTGGGTTTAGCCCCGTGAGACTAGGCTGACCAGATGTACCGTTTGAAATGGGACAGTACCATTGTTTTCTGTCCCGTTTAAAATGGTACTCCTAGGCTGCCTGTCAAAAGAAAAAAAATTTCAAGTTATGTCCTTAAATTTCATTTGGGGCCATTTTAAGAGGAAAGTGAGTAGTGTTAGAAAGACACATGGTATCTATGGGAAAACGTAGCGCCTCCTCATTAATTATTAAGGGAGAGATGGAAGTGTTCCTAAGCCACACGCTTTCCTTATCTCTTCTGCGGAAGTTCATGGTCTTAAATTCTCCCCACCTCGAGCTTACTTTATTACTGGTATTTGCCTGGCAGAGCCAGGGGATGTTACTACCTTTTTATTTGCTATTTTTACGGGACCCTACAAAGTGCTTTTAAAATATATAACCACTTAATTCAAGTCAAGCTGCTTCAATATTCCTTTCATTCAAGCCCTTTCTAATTTGTTTTCCTCCAGCCAGGAGCCTCGAGAAGACACTGTGATTTATGTTTTCATTTAGTTATTTTATTTGGGCTTTTCATTTAAGAAAAGAAATTCTGTGCAGCCCCCACCACCCTCCATTCTGCATCACCTCACTCCACTCCACCCCTTAGCATTTGGGCCATTAAAGGCTTTCTCAAGGCCAGACCTTGGAGTTTTACACACTTTCTTCAGAGCTGTGACCGCGAGTCTGAAGGAGGCTTGGCCTGGGTGCTTCTGGGTGCAGCAAGGGTTGGGCCTTTATATCCATTAGGGTGGCAACAACTCCGTGCTTTAGAATGCCATCTTCTTGAGGACTAGCTCTATCTTTTCCTTCCTTTGTCACTTTACTCCCTGCCCAGTATGAAGCTTGGTGTACAGACCCCACGAGGAATGCAGCCTTTCCCCAAGGATGAGAGATGCTTCACCACGAAGCTTAAATTCCTACCCAGAGTAAAGGTGTGTGCCTTGGCAGCAGGGTGGATATTATTGTTCTCATCGGCATGTTGATTATTTGGGGCACTGGGCATGGGGTGAAGGAAATTTCTAACATGACATCAAAGACCTTGGGATTGACAGTCCCACAGCCATGGGTTTGAGTCTCAACCCCACTTCCTACCCAGGTGTTCTGAGCACGTTACTCCTCTCTACACTGACTTATTGACCCAGCCAGTCAGTCATCAAAAACTTATTAAGCACCTACTATAGGCCAGGCACTCAGGCACAGTGGGTAACAGGTAGTGCCACAGACATGGTTCTGGCCCAAACTGATCGTGGAGGGTGTTGG